>PVHP010000865.1:0-123570 GCA_004024765.1 Zapus hudsonius
AATGCAGTACCTTTTTAAAACTATTTTTTACTTACCTACTTATTCGTATATGGATGGGTAGGTAGGTGCACCAGGGTCTCTTTCCGCTGCAATCGAATGCTTCTCCAGCTTTATGTGGGTGGTGGAGCAATTGAACCTGGGCCAACAAGCAAGCACCTTTAACTACTGAGCCATTTCCCCAGGCCCAAATATAGTATATTTTAAAATTAGTATTATCAGGAAAGAGATGGCTCAGTGGTTGAAGGCTCTTACTTGAAAAGCCTGATGGCCCCAGTTCAATTCCCCAGGACCCATGTAAAGCCTGATGCACAAAGTGTCACATTTTTCTAGAGTGTGTTTTCAGTGTCAAGAAGTCCTGGTACATGCATTCTCTTTCTTTCTTTATCTCTCTTCTCTTTGTAAAAAAGTAAAAATATTTTTTAATTAGGAATCTCATCATATAGCAACATTGCATTGTACTTTTCTTCTTAATATTATTTTTGTTGCCATCAGCTTTCTGTCCAGTTGATGTCCAGTAAGAACCCAAACAAAAGCAGCTTGTGGAGGAATGGGTTTATTAGGCTTACGGACTCGAGGGGAGACTCTATCCTGGCAGGGAAAACGATGGCATGAGCAGTGGGGTGGACATCACCTCTGCCACAGCACTGGAACAGCAGCAGGAAGGTGTGCCAAACTCTGGCAAAGGGGAAGCTGATTTATAACCCCAGAAAGCCTCCCCCAACAACACAGCTCTAGCAAGGTTGTAATTCCTGAACTGCCATCAGCTGAGGATCGATCATTGAGAACACATTCATTTGTTTGTGGAGGACACCTGGATCAGACCATGACAATTATCCTTTTCTAGGACATGATATGTATATCACATACATATGTATGTGTAACATAAATTGAATAAATATAAATGATTTTAATAGTTCCATGTCATTAAGAACATATACATTAATTTGTTTTCTTCCAATAACTATCCTATGCTGTTATAATCTATTTTATAAAAAAGGAAATTTTAAAGTTTCCCCAAGCTCATAAGCTAGTAAAAAGTAGAACTAATATTCAAATCCAAATAGTCTTTCTCTAGAGCTTATACTCTTTATTTATTCTTTATTAAGTAGAAAGTTTCTATGAACCAATCCTGTTGGTACCACCATTTCCCTCTACCCTGCCTACCTTCCACTAAAGGCCTTTCTCAGTGGGCTTGCTGGTATGCACCATGGGGTTGTGCGCTGTGAGTTGTGCAAGCAGCAACAGTTAGTCATTGTGGGGTGGGGGGCACTGCTTCTGGATATTCCCACTTCCTTGGCTTTTACAATATTTCTGCCCCCTCTTCTGCAAAGTTCCCTGAACCATGGAGGGTGAATTTTAAGTCTATTATAGTGTTGAGCTCTTAGCATCTTTTGGATTTCTGCTTTGGTACTTTGGAGTGTCCTCGGTGTCTGCTTCCATCACACTGTCTCAGGTTTTCAGGCTGGCTATGGAAGCAGCACTCTGGCTCATCTCACCAATTCTTCTGTGGTCTTACCTGGGCCCTGGATGATATGTGAGGAGTTTCTGGTCTTGTTGGTAGAATTAGGTTGTCTTCAGTTCTCTCAGCCTTCTGAAAGATAAGAATAGATTCTTCTACAGAGAGTTAGATAGGCAGAGGTTAAATGGGATAAGCATTGTTAATTAGGATGGGTGTATCCTTTCTTAGAGTCCAGGGTTAGTGGAAGCTTTTCCTTGAATTCCAGATTCTTGGTCTCCATAGGATTTTGGCTTGGATCCCATTTCCACCTATGCATACCTTTCCACTAAGTGGTTGAGCAAATGTCTCTGTATTGAAGAGAGGAGCCTTTAGGTTAGCTACTTTAGGGTAGAGTAGAAAGATAGCTGGGTCAAGTTATGGTACTACTTGGCCTCTCAGTATAATTACACTTTGTTTTAGCCCTTCATACTATTTCCACTATAAAATAGGGCTGACATATTTCTTACGCTTCCGTGGTTTTCAGTTGACAGGCCTCAGCTAGCCAAGATGGCCACATGATGTTTCTTCCTTATTTGAGAAATGTAGCTTTCCTACATTAATATTACCCCTCACTTTTAGGTTATGAATTTTTAGACTTTAGCACTGAGAGGCCAAGAAAATCTAGAACAGGAGAACCTCGGCTGTCATCAAGGAAAGATGTGCTTTGGAGCATATCCTCAAACACTTCCATTAGCCAAACCTTATTAGGCTGGTGGTAGGTTGAGTGAGTGAAGCCAGGCATGTGTTTTAGGTCTCTTACATTGGTTATGTCTGAAATGTATGTTTTAGAAGAAGTTGCCTGGCCACCCAGCAAGGACAAGAACCAAGTGGAAATAATAACTGGTTGTTGTGGTCAGCTTTCTAGTTGCTGCGCAGAAAGAACCCAAACAAAAGCTACTTGTGGAGGAAAGGGTTTATTTGGCTTATGGACTCAAGGGAAGATTCCATCCTGGCAGGGAAACCGATGGCATGAGCAGATGGGTGGACACCACCTCCACCACATCACTGGAAATAGCTGCAGGAAGGTGTGCCAAACATGGGCAAGGGGAAGCTGGCTTAGAACCCCCATAAGCCCTCCCCCAACAACACAGCTCCATCGAGGTTGCAAAATCCAAACTGCCATCAGCTGAGGATGGATTACCCAGAACACATTCATTTGTTTGTGGGGGTCACCTGGATCAAACCATGACAGTGGTGTAAAAATGAAGTTAGTCAATCTCAAAGTTTTTTAAAATATAAAATAAGATAAATCCACAAGTTAAGGATGCTCATAAATAAGAACTTATGCTTAGTTTGAACAAATCAGTGAAGACTGAAGCAAATAAGGGAAGATTGACTGGAGCTTGGCTAGGTGTGACAGAGGAGTTGTTTGGACAATCACTACATGTATGGAAAGTAATTATTAAGGAAAGCATGGTTTAAGTAAAAGTGGACTGGTTATGCTTATAATTATTTATTATTCAATCAAGTATAATTATGTTTTAGCCACATATATTCTGATATTCTCCAAAGTACTGGTGCTAATATTTTTATTCTAGTCATTTCTATTTTTGAGTATGTACTGCTTTGGAATTTAAGTGCAGACGCAAGTTTCATATGAGGCATATTCTCAATTGGAGAACAAGTAGCATTCATTTTTGCCAGTGTAGCACAAACATAAACTTCCTATTTATCTTTAAATAGTTCATGAGCTCAGTTTATAATTATAGTATAAAAGTTTAATAATTTTGACTTATAACATATGTCAAATAATATCCATACCTAATTTACACATTATCACCCTGATTGAAAAATCATCATTGGGTGTTAATTCTGCGCTAGTGTATCCAACACAAAACCATTTCTTGTCACAATATGTCTTGTCTCAATAGGATTTACTCATAATATAAGCAAAGTTCAGTTTATTTCTTTTTTACTGGTAATCAAAATTTGTGTGACATTATTCAGAAGAATTTTTGGCATTTGGTACTATTCAGAAAGATTTATGAAAAATGCTTCTTATTTTGTGATGTCTTATTCTCTGTTATTTAGACATCACTGTTTTTAGTATAACTTTTAAAATATACCTCCTCATATATAAGTAGTGAATATATTCTTACATTGACAAGATTGTCAGTAAAATAAATTGAGAAAAAGGTCAATTAATTAGTATCATGCCAAAATATGAGCTTAATTTTTATGTTGTTGCATTTACTTTCTGATTTCTTTATTAGTTCAGTCAAAATATGTATATAAATTCCTCAATAAAACTGATAGTTTGCACATAAGGACACTTATTTTCATAGGTGTTGTATCATAATTTTTTCTGTATAGAAATTATCACTCAGAAATTGTGAGGTCATTTAGGACAAATCTAGAATTTATAATGCTTTTTATATTTCATTAACATACATTTATTGCTTCTTTTAAATATCTCTCTCATTTGAATCATGTTACTAAAATATTTCATAAGCCTTCATGATAAAATTCAGAATAGAAAATTATATTGTCTAGAATTTACAGTCATCAGGAAATAATACTCTCTGCCAAGGCTTAGAGCTGAAAATGGGAATATAGGAAGGATGGAGAAAGTCTAGGTCCCTGCTTTCAGTGTTTACATTCCTATGGGAGAAGGTGGTCAGATAGAAAATTGTTGAGAATAATAAGCAGAAAATGGGAAGTATCAGTGAGTTGGCAAAGTATAAAGGACCTTTGTACTTATGGTTTACATTATATTTTCTTGAGGAGGTAGCATCTGATTTAAATTCTGAATTGTCAGAAGAAGCCAGTGCAAAAAAAAAAATCATATCACAATTCAATTCACTCAAAGCCAATTTTCAGAGACTAATTTTCATATTTAAAAGAATCAAGGAAAAATGAAAACATATAATTATCCCTCAGAATACACACAATGAGCAAAAACACACTTCAGCCTTTTTTAAAGGGAGGAAAGTTCTATTTCAGCTTGCGCTTCCAGGTCACAGTCCATCATGGCTAGAACACATGGTGGTAGGAGCCAGAGGCAACTGGTCTTATTCAGCCCATTATGAGAAAGCAGAACAGTGAATGCTGTATCTAAACCAGCTCTTTTCTTTTTCACAGCCAGCTTGTGGACCCCAACTTGTGGAATGGTGCAGTCCACAGTTAAGGTGGATCTTGACACTGTAGTCAATTTCATCATGACAATACCTCACAGACTTGCATAGAGGCTAACCTAATCTACATAATTCCTGGCTGGTGATTCTAGACCCTGTTGACAATCATTATAAACTATCACATTCAACCTAGACTGACCCAGAACAGTACATAAAAATCCAGAGAGGAGTACTTACATATAACTCAAATATAAATTGTAACTTATACAAAAGATGTTCCCTGTCTATACTTATTAGAGCTTTCATTTTTATGAAAAAACAGACATTGATTTTATGTGCATATCTCTTTATATTTGTGTGTGCAAATTCACATGTGTGGGTGCACATGTGTTTGTATGTGTGGAGGTCAAAGAATAACCTCAGGTGCCATTCCTCAGACACCATCCACTTTTCTTTTTGTTGATAATGAGAACTTTTATGTATAAACATTGTACATTGGTCATATTCCCATAATGTTATACTTTTATGTCTCCTCTCCCCTACTCCCATTTCACTGAGGACCCTCCTCAGTGGAGTTATCGGAATTCAGTGAGGGGTTATGAATGCAACAGTCAGCCACTATGGGGTGGAGAAAAATGTCTCAGAATACACCTTCCTGCTCTGTGGCTTTTATATTCTTTCTACCCCTTCTTCCACAATGTGCCCTAAGCCTTGCAGGGTGTGTTAGAAGTCTCCTTTAGTTCTCAGCTCTCAATAGCCTCTGATTTTCCACTTTGAGAAGTTTTGAGTCTCCTCGGTGTCTACCACCATCTCCCTAGAGGAGGTTCTCAGGCTAACAGTGAGAACCACGCCCATCTTAAGTCTGCCACTTTCTGTGTAATGTTTCCTGGGCTCTGGCAGATATGATAAAGATGACTCCTATGGAGCTAGGCAGTCAGCTTTCTTTTCTTGTGGTACTAATGGATCTTGGGCTCCCTGTACTCTCTGCCATCTGTTAAAAACCACATTCTCTAGCCTAGAATGAGAGCAGCATGGATCAAAGGGGATATGCATAGACAGCTAAAGGAAGACTTTTTACTGGACGTATCATCTCCTTTCTGAGGTAGAGTCTCACACTAGCCCAGGCAAACCTGAACTCACTCTGGAGCCCCTGGCTGTCCTCAAACTCTCATGACAGTCTTCTTACCCCAGCCTCTCAAATGCTAGGACTAAAGGTGTGCACCACTACACCCCAATTGACATTATTATTACAACAGAACTCTTTATGAAATAAATACAAATTAAGTCTGAAGTATAAGACCTGTCCTGGAACCCTGGTGTTTGTGAGATGAAAATAGTCTGGATATCACCTCTCTTTTCTGTTTTAATGTGGTTTTATTGGGCTTTTATGAAGCCACATAAACAAGAAATGTCTCCAGGGAAGAGGAGGGAAAGATGTAGAATACATCAAGCATAGTAATATTAAAATGCTAAATCTGGAAAACATTATAAAAAGAAAACATGATTATATGATAAATTTCTGTAGAAGATAAAATTATCAGACTCTTGAAAGCAAGAACCCCTGCATAAGTTTCAAAAGGTTAAGACACACTGACATGTTAAAGAATATATCAAAGACCCTAAAATTGCAACTTCCTTAACAAATAATTCTGGGTGAATTATCAAGATGGGTACAGCTTTATATACAAGAATATTCCTCTCTGATTTATTTATATAAAAGTTTTGGAGAAAAACTATGTCCATATAAGGGCTTAAAGTAATAAAACATGGCTTTTCTCCCAAACTGTGAGTAGAAGGTGGTATGTGTGTGTGTGTGTGTGTGCGCACGCGCATGCATGTGTGCGTGATATGCCATAATTACAAATCTCTCTTTGGTAATTAGAGAGTTGCTTGAAGTGAAGAGCAAGTGAAATGGTTTAAGTAAAGTAAGTGTGTCAATTTGGATGAAAACAAGTTCGGTATTAGGTATACTTTTAATGGTAGAGAACATTAAATCTTTGGGTATACCTAATAGTTTATTCTGTTTTAAAATTATGCATCTTCTCAGTTTTCTATATTAAATATACAGTTCAAATATTTGCATATGTTTCAGGCTGCATTATTGGAATTTGAAGTCATGAAAGCATCAAATGAACCAACTTGCAACACCTTGGATTCATATTGGAAAATAAAGAGAAAGTTTAAAGAATGTGGCCTTTAAAGGCAGGTAGTGCCTGAAAGTATTAACGACTCATGCTGTAAAAATCAGACCAGTTTCTAAAGAGTAGAGAGTATTTTAGTCCAACATCAAGGTTCAAGACAAAGTATAACTAAAGACTACACTCCTCCCTCTCCCGCTTCAGACAGGTACCAACCTAGGTGAATTATGATTTTCCCTAGTTGGAAATATTCATTTTTGCCCATGTAGACCATGCCTAGGAATTAAACATTGGTTATTTAATGTAGATTATAATGGGAAACTGATTTTCACAATGGCAGATTTCAAGGACTTGGTTCCAAACTGAGCCGAAGCTTCCCAATGCATTCTGTACAGTCTGGAGAAAGCCGTGCTGCATTGGCCTATTTTTGGAGGCCATCATGCTCTGTACTATAAGGATATCATCTTATTGCTGATATCTTTGGAGCGTCCTAAGCAGACACAGAAAATGAATGGAGGCAAAGAGTGTGACGGAGGGGACAAGGAAGGAGGTCTTCCAGCAATACAAGTTCCTGTTGGTTGGCAACGTCGTGTGGATCACAATGGAGTGCTTTACATCAGGTGAGCTTTTACCTTTTATGTGTGAGGCTGCCAAGTTTGCAGCCCCAAGATTAAGGAGATAGACACTGTTCCATTTTAAGTGAGCAAAATACTGTGACTCACAGCACCTCATACAAATTTGAATAAAAGATCTCTGTTAGACATACACAAGTATTTTCATTCCATAGTCTTTTGCAATGTAAATTACCTAAATTACCAAAGAGATTTTTATGCATTACTTGGGTTTACCTAAGGTGTCAGTTTGCTTCTCTATAATAAGGATAAAGAATAATATGAACATGTCTAAAAGAAACATATAAGCAACAATATCACACTAACAGGAAAGTGTAAAAAACTGGCAATAGACCCAATACCCCTTACATTATCACTCTGTCCTTCAGGGTACTTCCACTGGCTTTTCTAATACTAAGGTTATATTTCATCTATAGATAGTTTTAGTGATTAGACTTCTTAATGCCTGAACTTAACTAAAAGTAGCTTCCTTGTATTTTCTGAACAGTTTTAAATGAATTTTTTGAATGTAACAGTAAGAGCAAAAAGTCACGATGGAATGCCTGCTCTTTAGGTTTTGGTGGCAGAGATCTCTAGTGAAAACAAGCTGGATGCAATAAATGAACTGCTGTCAAGAAGTTTTAGTCTTTATTAAAGAATTGGCACTTAAGTTCATTTCTTTGTAGTTTTTCAATAAATACATGAAAGATTTGGATACCATAAATCTTTCTGTGTGATATGATTTAAAAACTAGTAAAAGTAGTCAGAATTTTTTAAAAGATACTATATTGCTTCCCTAAATTAGGGCTATTACTTTCAGTGTGTTTTTTTTTTCAACGGAATTTCATCAACAGAATTCTTCAGTTTAGCAAACATAAATTTATTTGGTGGATATGGTGGCACATGTCTGTCATCCCAGCACGTGGGAGTTAGAGATAGGAAGATCAAGCGTTCAAGGCCAGCATAAACTATATAGTGAATTTGAGGACAGACTGAGTTATAATGAGAGCCTGTCTCAAAAAAATTTATTTTTTAATTAATATCTTTATTGTGAATAATTATATACATTGTATGAGCAAATCTTGAGATGGTGCCCCATTTCCCTCCTCTCTGTCGCCTACCCACTGAGGTCCTTCCTCGGTGTGCATACTGATCTGTCCATAGGGTAGGGAGTTAAAAGGTTTTTAATAAAATAAATAAGAGAGGGTGGGTAGGTGGCTCAATGTGCATTGCCCTTGCCACACAAACCTGAGTTTGGATCCCCAGTACCCAAGTAAAAGCTGGATTCAAATGAAAGTAGAAGGATTCCTTGGGATTGCTAGTCTAGTGGAATTGGTGGTCCTTAGGTTCAGCAAGAGACCCTGTCTCAAAAAATAGGGTAGAGGGCAACTGAGGAAGACGCCTGATGTTAACCTCAGCCCATGCATACATATGTACCTGCATACATGTGTGTGCACACACCACACATACCTAGAGAGGTAAAACTACATTTACAGGAATTTGGGAGGTTTTTTTGATAAACACAAATAATTTCAGGCTGTATCTCAGGGAGTCAATTCAGACATGGGGTCTTTGTTTTGTGTAAGGCATTTACTGAAGTAAATTTAATTCCGATTGAAATTCCTTTGTCACACAAATGTCTTGTTTCTATAATTTTAAGATGCTAATTGGGGTGTCAGGGGGAAAAAAAGTAGAGAATGTGGAGTTCCCATGGTAAATGAGATGGACAGTGAGTATTGGATTAACTTCTCAGTGTTCTTACTGCCAGTGCAGTCAACAGTTGCCAGAAATATTTTTGTTATTCCCATGACATTATAAGTAATTGGTGATACATGTTCAAGTTCATAAAGAGAAAATTTATGTTAAGCCTGGACAAGTAACTCTAAAGTCTCGATAATTTTTTTTACTTTATTTTCATCCTTAAGAAATCATCTTTCCACATGGCTATGAGCAAAAAATCAAGTGTAAGAATCAAAAACCAGGTTAAGGTCTAAGTACCTGTCAGTTTCCTTTTTCAAGATATCCCAAGTCTCACCAGACTTGACTGCCTGATAATCCTGTTAGTATGCATTCTACAAATCCAAATGTATGCACTCAGACTTACTTTGGAAGGTAACATTCCAAGATATGACAAGACACTTTAAAATTAAATAAACTAAGCCTTCATGGATCGGGTTTGTTTTTATATAGATAATCAAAATACTACTTGAGCATATGGTCTGGAGTTAGCCTACCTTCTCCTCCTCCCTCCTCTGTGTGTCATTTTACTTGTCATTTTTAGAGTAGCCCCAGCTGTCCCTGCCTCAGAGTGGTCCCTAGGTGACATGTGAGATTTTTTACCTGTCGCAGATCTTTTGAGCTTTGTTTATTCTTTAACACTTGGAACTTTTTAAAAATTATTACTCACAAAAGCTATCAAAGAGCTACAACTGAAGGAAAGAATCCAACTGACAGAAGGAAAGTATAGATATATGCTAGATAGAGAGAAGGAAGGAAGGAAGGAAGGAAGGAAGGAAGGAAGGAAGGAAGGAATATATTGGCATGCCAGGGCCTCAAGCTGCTGCAAATAGACTCCAGATACATGCTTCACTTTCTGTAAATGGCTTTATGTGGGTACTGGGGAATCAAACCCAGGTTGTTAGGCTTTCCCGGCAAGCACCTAAAGCGCTGAGCCATTTCTCCAGCCCGTCTGGTATACTCTTAATGGAACTTGGGAATTCTTGTCTTCAGATTTAATTTTCCAGTTAAATTCCTCTATGACTCAACTCATATATTTTTCTTTAAGGAAAATATTGAGTGATTTCTTTTTACCAAATTCAGTAATTCTTCATAAAAAGATGAATAATATATTTTGTTGACTTCTAAATTAATCAGACCTCCAAAAACATCTTGTTGCCTGTGCTGTGACAGAACTTGTATATAAGAGAAAATTATTATTATTCTTCAAATAACATCTAAAAAGTACCTACGTAGGTCATATGACCAAGTTGAGGATTTTCTTTTAGATTTAATCCACTTATAAGTATAAAACAAGACTATTGTTTCAGGATGAATTTCATCAAAAGGCTTCAGTGGGTTTTATTAAGTAGTCATAAATAAAAGATATTCTTAAATGAAAAGCATATAATTTCAAAGCACAATATCCCTTTAAGTTATAAGTTCGATCGGTTAATTCTAGAGAGCCCTAAAATGCAGCCATTCCATTTTAAGATAATTCCAATTGTAAATAAAAGTCAGACTTATTTTTCTCTAAAGTAGGACCTAATCCATCGACCTGAAGTTAGTTACTATGTAATTGTTTTCCTGGCTTCACAGCCTGAAGGCTAGTCATGCTGAATGATTTGCCCAGTTACAATCAGTACAACTTATAAGACACTTTTTCACCACCTCAAAGTCAGAATTTTTCTATCCTCTGTCAGCTCTACTTGATTTCTCTCTCCCTCTGCATAGTTCAGGATACTTTTGAGTTGACCACACTCATCTACCTTCAAAGGAACACACTGGTGAGATTGTGGTCAGGCGAAATGTTCTTTCACATGGGGATAGCTTGGTTTTAGACTCCAAGAAACAAGGAAGACCTTGTAAGTGTCAACTTTTCAGATTTAACAACTGTCTGGTTTGAACTTTGACCTGTTCCTATATTTCAGTTTTTCCTTGAAGAGCCTTAAAAGCAAATACTGTATGTAGTTTAAAATGATAGCAATTACTTCTATGTAGTTTTCTTGTTCTTTTTTTCCCTATTTCTTTCCTCACTCAAGAATAGTGTTTTTCCCATCATTAGTCCATCCTTGGTTTTCAAAATACTTTTGTTTAATTTTCTATAAAAATCAGTATTTTTCTAAAAAATATCTTCATTCAAAAGAAAGAATAGCATTCAAGCCTATAATTTAGCAGCTAGAATAATATTGACAAAGAAAATGCTTTTCCCTAGTGGAAAAATATCCTATGAAGGACAGTAAGAGTATAAATTATGCCTTTTTCATATAATATGTGCAATCAAAATTATTTCCTGATGTTTCTTCAAACTATTTTTTCAGTCCCAGTGGGTCTCTGTTATCTTGCTTGGAGCAGGTGAAAACATACCTGCTTACTGATGGAACCTGCAAGTGTGGCTTGGAATGTCCTCTTATTCTTCCCAAGGTAACCATTTCACAGAAGAGCTACAGACTTTTTGTTTTTGTTTTTCAGGTATTTTATATATTTGCTTTTTTGGTTGGCATTTCATTTTTATATTAGTTTTCTAATCATTTATTCATTTTAATTCTTTTATTATATATCTTTTACATGCATTTTGTAATCCTTAAAGATTATGGAAAATACTTCAATTCATTGTGAAAGGTGCCAAGACTCTATTCATATTAAACATTTCATTGCACCTTTTGGTTAGAGCTCTGCCTTTGCTCAGTGTTTTATAGTGTAAAACATTTGTTCACTAGTATAGTTACTCAAATCTACAGTGTTGCTCTTAGCATGGATGTTGGTAAATCTGATACAGATATTCCTAAAATCACAAAATTCCACCACAAAAGCAAAAATATCCAACTTTTACTCATTTACAATGTAAAGGGAAAGTCATTTTAAATGGTGGAATATTATTTGCTATTGAAATAGATTCTCTGAGTGTGTATTATGCTAATTTTAAAACTGAAGATTAATAAGCACTTTTCCCTTTTATTTGCATGTCACAACACTTTAAAACAGGATTTGCATAAGTATGATTTTTAAACAGATAATGTATTTTTCCATCAATGAAGGTAGTCTAGTAATAGAAAGAAATGAAAAGTAAGCATGTATTAATATCATTGCTTTTCATTTTATTTTTTAAACTGTACTTCATCTTTGTTTTGTAGTATTTTAACCTCAAGAAGTATCTAAAATTGGAAATACCAAATATTATGTCCTTCCACATTTTTTGGCTATCTTGGAATGAGTATAATTTTCATTATTTATTTTGACACTAAAACTTGTGAGCTTAGCAAAGGTATGAAGTTATATAAAGTTGTTTTCCTTAAATGTAAAACCTTGAGACAGTTTTATTCACAGTCATAGCTTAACCTATGTAAAACTTTTCTTTTTAAACAAGAGGATCTTTTTATTAAATGTTTTCACAGACATATTCTAAACGAATGCTGTGCTTTTTTCCAGGTGTTTAATTTTGATCCTGGAGCTGCTGTGAAGCAGAGAACTGCAGAAGATGTTAAGGCAGATGAAGATGTCACAAAGCTATGCATTCATAAGAGGAAAATCATCGCAGTGGCCACACTTCATAAAAGCATGGAAGCCCCACATCCTTCTCTGGTCCTTACCAGTCCCGGAGGAGGAACAAGTATGTAATACAGCTACCAGATTAGGAATCCTCCTCTCTCACTCCACTCCAAGAGAAGGAATTGCTAAGCATTTTCCCATTCCACTTTGCAAGCATGTATAGTGCTTTGAAGGTTTTGTGTAATATATCATCATTTTGGTGCAAATAGCAAATTTACGTGAAAAAATTACCTTGGAGCTATTTTTCAAGTTCTGTCTAAGTCACCTAGTCTCATAAATAAAAATGCCATGGAAGTGAATAGGGTCTAGCTAGCAAGAAAAGGTGATGCTGGTTTTTAGGAAACAAGCAGAGCCATTTCATGAAGGGCTGGATTTCACTGTGTCATATCAAGTCCCACACACACCTTAGCAATTTTGTTAGAAGTCAGCCATATTGATCTTTTAGTCATTCAGTAACTTTATGTTGCATCCACCCAAATAGGAATCGCCTGGCCAAAAAACTTTTATACTCCCTGTCCAAAACACATACTTTTCTGTCTAAAAAAAAAATTTCAAAGCTAAAATATTTTAAAGTGCAAAGATACCTAATTAACCACTCATCTACACTTCAGTTTAGTTTACCAATGGATATTTTGTTACAGAAGTTGCAGATGGTGTCATAATTCACCTCTAAATATGTGCTCTGACATTAAGTGATTCCTGGTTAGGAATGATAGAACATGATCTATGTGGGATTCCAGCATGTATAGAACTGAAGGATGTTCTCCTTTATAACCACAGTCTCATGATCACATTCAGAAAATTTAGGACTGACCTAATTGTATTACCAAATATTCAGTCTTCTTCAATTTTCCTAATTTTTAAAAACCGGTTGTTTTTGGAATCTGGGATGTAATCAAAGATTATACATTGCAATGAGTTGTTACATTTTGTTAATCTTCATCAGCTCCCCAGGGTTTTCTTTTCCACCATTTTCTATGACACTGAAAATTTTAAGATTATAAACCAGTTTTGCAAGTTATTCCTCAATTTGGATTGGCTTGGTTGTTTCCTCATATTACATTCATGCTCAGGCTAAACATATTTTGTTGGTAAAACTGTGTAGATATAATGTCATCTCCTAATCAAGCTCATAATGTCACTTAATCCCATATTGATGGCATTAAGCTTGATTACTTTAAGGTTGAGCCTGTCCAATTTCATCCCTTATGATTAATATGTACTCTGGAATTATTTGATGCTGACGAACTTCTGTTTGTAAAGGATTAGAATATGAGCTCCCTTCAAAAGAGTACAGTATACTTAACATTTAAACAACTCTGAATATAATACAGCTAAGCACTAAAGCACTTGTTGATTACGAACAACTGATACTGTTCTACAGAGTTCTGAAAAAATCGGAATGATGAATGTGACATATAGTAGTCAGAGAAGGTTTACTGGCAGAACTCAGAAATAGTGCAATTTAGATATATGAGGGGATTTAGAAATTCATTCTTAAGTGTAAGTCTAGCATAATTAAGGAATGATGTGGAAACTAATCTGACTAAGGTGGAAGATTAAATAGTTGTAACTGAATGATGGCCAAATAATTGAGATCCTTGAATTCAAAGAACATCTACACATATCATACAGGAAACTAAAGATTTGCACTTAGAACTTAACTTGAGGAGGACAGAGAAAGACCGATGTGGCAGTTCTAATATTAGAGCATCTTTCTACTAATCCAGTAACCTGGAGGCTTCAACACGAATAATCCAAAAATTTCCCACTAAGATAAGTCAGAAAAAAATCTTTCAGGGAGCATTCCTTTTAACACAACATAGTTTTATTTTATTATATATATACATATAAATTTTACTTGAGAGAGAGCTGACATCACACGCAGCACTCATGCATCCTGCATTACATGGGTACTGGCGAATCAATCTGGGACAGCAGGCTTTATGAGAAAGCGCCTTAACAGCTGAGCTGTCTCCCAGCACTGATTTTACTTTTCTTATTAATACTTTTAATGCTTGAATGTTATTTGATCACAATCCCCTCTCGATACTTTCTTTTGTTCCCCATCTCCTCCTTTCCACTGAATTCCTTCTTTTCAATTTGACCTTCTATTTTGATGCCTTTCTTTGCCAGCCCGCATCATCCATGTGTATGAAATATGTATGAAGTCAGTATTGTATGAGAGTTACTTAAGACTGGGAATTCAGAGAGGGGATGGAGGGTGTGAGCATAAGTGAAGAGGACAGTAGATATGTAAGCAGAGGGGCAGGATGGAAGGCTAGAGTGAGTGTTGGGAGGGGAATGGAGATGAAGCAGGGGTGGGGAAGCTAACCAAACCTGAAGACATTATGAAAAAGCCATAGGAAACCCACTTCTTTGTTAAATAATTAAAATACAATTAACAAATAAAAGAGAGCTCCTGTTTGGGCAGAGACTTCATGTGGGGATGGATAATGTTGCTTGTAGAAGACATAGATTGTTACAAGGTACAGTTTTTAAAATACAAGTTAGCAGCAACAAAGTAGAGGCATATTTGATAGTAATAAATTTTTCAAAATTTACCACTGGCTTGACTCCTAGCTGTAGCTGTTTCCATTTATTCTATATATCTTTCCTGTGTGTTTTCACATGCTCTTATCTCTGCTGACCTCACATCATGTCCTAGCAAAAGTTTTGCCCTATTCTGCTGTGTTGCTTTTCTAAAGACCCTAGCAGAATCTGGATCTAAGCCCCTTGTCATTCCTGTACATCAATTAATTATTGATATTAAACATAAATGTTTAACTAATTAGGTAATGATAAATATATCCCCATCCCTTTTTAAAGTGGTTTGTTTTACTGATTAATTGCTACTGTTGTATTATATTCAGAAATAGCATTTTTTTTCCTACCTTTAAGTTATTATAATATTGAGATTAAAGTAAAAAAAAATTAGAAGTATAGCAGAGTAGTTTTTACCTCCCCTTAGGTAAATGTATAAATATTTACTGTTGCTGCTTATTCTTTTAGAAGGTTCAAAAATAATATAATAATATAGTTAACATAATATATCCATATACAAGTGTCCAGTGTATGCCTAGCACAAATATAATGCCCCATGAATTTTAATACATTACTTCTTTATTAAAACTTTTTTAAAACTTCCTTAACAGGAAATAAGCTGCAGCTCAGTTTATTTGGTCTGCTGTTATTTGTTTTCAACATTTCATATATTATAAACCATCATTCTTCAAAAGTTTCTATTATGCAAAAATAAGAAAGTCTACATTTCCCAAAGAAAAAAATACATTTCTTTCTTTTGCTGCTAGACTTCTGTGTACCCTGTTTAAAAAACACTATCTGAGAAGTATTATATGATTTAACCTGTATACTGTCTTGTAAGTAGTGGAAGTATTTTTGTCTTAAAAGTGTAATTATCCTTTTAAGTACATATACCTCTGATTGCAAATGAATCTAAGTCTAACTGCTTATATGCTTTAAGACTCAAAATAGGTCTGACAAATATACAGTATGATTGGTGCTGCCTTCCTCTCTGGTGCTTTAATAGACTCATTGGCATTTTCTCAAAGAACCCATCTGGAGACTAGCATTCTTTTCCACATCACTCTATAAGTGGCCACCACAAATTGATGGGAATTGGCATATGAAATGAATATTATTTTCCATCTCTGTATTAGAAGGCATGACTTCATAAAATGCTTGGGGGATTAAAGAAAAAATTTAAACCCAGAATTCTGAAATGACAGAATGAAAATTCTGTATGAACCAGTTTGCTTTTGTTCCCTATATTCTGTCTGATCTCCAAAAGAACTGAAGGGATTCCAAAAAGCTAGAGAGGGAGAAGTGCACTCTGTGAAAAGAGAATACCCAATTGGAACCCAGTATTGAAGGTTTTAGCACCCTAACTAAATTTTACATAATCTGTCCTAATGAAAGAATTGCAGCCTTTTACCTAAACTAGCTAGCCAAATCAGCCAAAGCTGGCTTTAGAACTAAGAAGTTATTTTAGAATAAGTGAAGGTAAGCATGGTTACAATATGACTACATTTATGCTTATTATCAATTCTACATACAAGATTTGCAATCACATTCACTCAGTTCATGGAAATAAAGAGCCTTACTCCTACAAGGAAATGTAACTTAGCTCACCTGAGAAAGTTTCAATAAGGTAACAGTGTTAAACAGTAGAGGGTAATACATTTTCTTGTAGAAATAGTAATTAGATAACTCAAGAAAAGATGCCACACAAATTATGGTTTTTTTATTGTTATGTACTGTGTTTTCAAATTTTTCAAATCCAACAAAAAAGTAACAGCATTTCTATCTGGGTGTCAGTCTTGATTTCTCATATTCTAAATATTAGTATGCTAGAATAATATCAATAGGTACTGATTTGTATGCCCAGGTTTTATCAACAGAGAAGAGGTAAATAAGCATAATGAACAGTTATTGAGACACGGTCAACTAAGGGTAAATAATGAACAAAGTTTAATATGACTTCTATTACCTTTTTTTCATTGCATAGCTTTTGTTTGAACATTTGTGTTCCCAGATTCCCTTGTTGATTTTCTCATTTTCTTCCTTCCCTGCCAACAAAAAAGAGTTAACACTCATAACAAAATTCTGTTTCTCTTTCACATCAGATGCAACTCCAGTAGTACCTTCACGAGCAGCAACTCCAAGATCAGTAAGAAACAAGTCCCATGAAGGAATTACAAATTCTGTAATGCCTGAATGTAAGAATCCTTTCAAATTAATGATTGGATCATCTAATTCCATGGGAAGGCTGTATGTACAAGACCTGCCTGGAAGCCAGCAACAAGAACTCCACCCTGTCTATCCCCGGCAAAGATTAGGCAGCAATGAACATGGACAGAAATCTCCATTCCGTGGCAGCCATGGGGGCCTGCCCAGCCCGGCATCATCAGGTTCCCAGATCTATGGAGACGGTTCAATCTCTCCAAGGACTGACCCTCTTGGAAGCCCTGATGTCTTCACAAGAAATAATCCTGTTTTTCACGGAGCTCCCAATTCCAGCCCTATTCATCTGAACAGGACTCCTCTTTCTCCACCTTCAGTAATGCTACATGGTTCTCCTGTACAGTCATCCTGTGCAATGGCTGGAAGGACTAATATACCTCTTTCCCCAACCTTGACTACAAAGAGTCCAGTAATGAAAAAACCAATGTGTAATTTTTCAACCAATATGGAAATGCCACGAGCAATGTACCACCACAAGCCACCCCAAGGCCCACCTCCCCCTCCTCCACCTTCTTGTGCTCTTCAGAAAAAGCCATTAACATCTGAGAAAGATCCACTTGGCATTCTTGACCCTATTCCTAGTAAACCAGTGAATCAGAACCCTATTATCATTAATCCAACCAGTTTCCATTCAAATGTCCACTCTCAGGTACCTGTGATGAATGTAAGCATGCCTCCTGCTGTTGTTCCTTTGCCAAGTAATCTCCCTTTGCCAACTGTAAAACCTGGTCATATGAATCATGGGAGTCATATACAAAGAGTTCAGCATTCAGCTTCAACCTCCCTTTCCCCTTCTCCAGTGACATCCCCTGTGCACATGATGGGGACTGGAATTGGAAGGATTGAGGCATCGCCCCAAAGATCACGCTCATCTTCCACTTCATCAGATCATGGAAATTTCATGATGCCACCTATAGGACCCCAGGCCACTTGTAGTGGCATGAAAGTTCCACCCAGGTCACCAAGGTCAACAATAGGTTCCCCAAGGCCATCAATGCCATCAAGCCCTTCCACCAAGTCCGATGGACATCATCAGTACAAGGATATCCCTAACCCATTAATTGCTGGAATGAGTAATGTACTAACTCCCCCAAGCAGTGCAGCTTTTCCCACTGCACCTGCCGGAAATGGTTCTGTAAAGAGTCAGCCTGGTTTGCTGGGAATGCCTTTAAATCAGATCTTGAACCAGCACAATGCTGCCTCCTTTCCAGCAAGTAGTTTACTCTCAGCAGCAGCCAAAGCACAGCTAGCAAATCAAAACAAACTTGCTGGTAACAACAGTAGCAGCAGTAGCAATTCTGGAGCTGTTGCCGGCAGTGGCAACACCGAAGGACATAGCACTTTAAACACCATGTTCCCTCCTACTGCCAACATGCTTCTCCCAACAGGTGAAGGTCAAAGTGGCCGAGCAGCACTAAGAGATAAGTTGATGTCTCAGCAAAAAGACTCATTGAGGAAAAGAAAACAGCCACCTTCCACAGTGTTGAGCTTGCTCAGACAGTCTCAAATGGATAGTTCTTCAGTTCCTAAACCTGGACCTGATTTGCTGAGGAAGCAGGGTCAGGGTTCTTTCCCCATCAGTTCAATGTCTCAGTTACTACAGTCGATGAGTTGTCAAAGCTCTCACTTGAGTAGCAATAGTACCCCGGGTTGTGGGGTCTCAAATACTGCTTTGCCTTGCTCTGCTAACCAGCTGCGTTTTACAGATTCTAATATGAACTCCGGTGTTGTTCAGAATTCACTGACCCAGAACATACCTGTAAGAGGGGAAGCCGTGCACTGCCACAATGCAAACACTAACTTTGTTCACAGTAACAGTCCAGTCCCCAACCACCATCTTGCAGGTCTAATAAATCAGATTCAGGCTAGCGGGAACTGTGGGATGCTCAGTCAGTCGGGAATGGCTTTAGGAAGCTCATTACATCCCAATCCACCTCAGTCAAGAATTTCAGCGTCCTCCACTCCAGTGATACCAAACAGCATTGTTAGCAGCTATAATCAAACAAGTTCTGAAGCAGGTATGGTTTTATTAGAAAAAAGTACCCAAAGGTACTAAACTTTTCTACATTTTTTTAAAAATTTTGTACCCAAATATTTATTATACGAAATGTTCCTTTCCCCATTGTGAAGATTCTCTTCATTTCTTTAGTATTTATAATTTTATTTACAGATTGCTAGAGATTTGTCCATTGGAAAGAATATCAGTAAAGGAGATTACATATGTTTTTGTTATTTGTTGTCCATCTGTGCTATTCTAAATATTGTTTGACTTTCAATTGGTTCCATAACCATTGGACTACAAATGGCTAAAGAAGCCATAGAAGTCAAGGTTTCCTGGTTCAAGGGCATATCCGTGGTCTATACCAATATAAAAGCCATTTCCCCCAGCTGTGTCTGTATTCAGGTAAAGGAAGTTTATCATGGAAATTGAAAATGGGCATAAAGAAATGGATGTTATTTTTCTTGCTGCTGAACAGAAAGAGATGAATGAATAGGAAAGGGTAACCAGAAGTTGTATGAAGTAGGAAGCTGTCTTCTCATGTGTTTCTTATCCTAGTTTGCTCTCCTTTATATTTGTTTGAGAAAATTCAAAAAATGATATTGGCTACTTCCTTTTTCAAAAAAAAAAATTTAAGTTTTCTAATAAAAAAAAATGCTTGAAAACTTGATTTCCAGAATTTTTGATCTTAAAATTGTTTAAATTTTCTTATAGGACAAAACCATGAATTAATACATTGACAATAAGGTTTTGAATTCGAAATTATTGTAAAGTTTTATCCACTATTAATTACATAAGCTTATTTTGAAGTAGGCACATTAGAATAAGAACTATATTTTGTGCAATAGAACCCTCGGAAATTATTATAAAAATGAACAGACGTGCAAAAGAGGTAAATTCATTAAGACATATTAAAATTTGGCCATAAAACTATTATAAAGAAAATATTCAAAATTCAGCACTAAAGATTTCAGATTTATGGAGAAATGGCAGGAAGGAAACCAAAGATGCTTGCAGGAACACTAGAATTCATATCATTTGAAACTATCAGAATTTAAAAAATAGATTGTTTGGGACTGAGGATATAACTCAGTGGTAGATCCTTTACCTAGCATATACAGGGTCCTGAGTTCAATCCCCAGCACCACAAAATAAATCTACAAAAACAAAATTTCTACTAGTAATGAGAAAATTGCCAAGGCTTTTTCCAGAAAGTTAGCATGTGGATAGATATGCATAGGTTGTTACAACACTGTACTGGAAGAGCATTTTAATCTACATGTCTGTAGCTGACAGTAAAACCAAGTGTTCTCCTTCCTGATGGTGCCACTCTTCAAGACTTGTGTTTTGTGTTGTTTCGATGTCAGTATTTAATGAAGAAATGTACAGTGACCTATAGGTTTAGTAGATATTTGAAATGATTAGTGCCTTAATATTCTTAGTTTGAGGACGCCCATGAAACTTTATTTTTATGTTTTCAGGAAAATTAAAGGATGCAGAAAGGGCTTCCAATTTTCACTGCCTCATCTGGTTTTTTAGATAATATCACACAAATAAACACAAAGTTTAATCTTATGCATTTAGAAGGTTAAAGCTACAGGAAGTCTTAACTGTTTTAAAATGTACTATATTTATTAGCAACATACCTTCAAACATTTTAGCAAGACATTTAGTATCATTACATAGTTTTGATACCCCTTACCTCAGTTTACTCTATGTCAGGTCTAAAGTCATATATGCAAAGTGCATATATTTCAATAATTATGTATTTCAGTGCATCTGTTATGAAAAAGAGCCAATATTTTTTCATATTCTTGTTTCTTTTGATTGTCAATTTTGAACAGTCTTGGTCATTCATTCTCTTTTTCCATTTATCTATGTAAAACCTATGACCTGGATTGCTAGTGCTGGGGGTATCAGAGCATATGGGTTAAAAATTTATCAATAAAAAATTATCAATGTAAGAAAAATTTTAGCATTACAAGTAACTAAGCAGAATAAGAACAAATGTCTAGCAATGTTATGGATGTAACCATTCATGTGTAAGTGAACATGAAGCATATGCTTAATAAAAAACAAATTCAGTGATAATTTTGAGAATATTAGATGTAATAAAATTAAATAATGATTGATGTACTTAGGTCTGATTGCAGCTGGTTATGAAAATGGGTCAATCTACTAATGAACTCTATTGATGAGGTAACTATTAAGGAGGTCTTTGATGCCATGTTTCTTTTTGCTATTCATTTAATTATGGCAACTAAATGTACTGTCTTAATTGCCTAGCATACACACCTGTTTACATTGACATTTGTTCATTCATCAAATAATCATTCAACAGTAAGGTTGGGCATTCACATGAGACAACAGAGGATAGTGAAAACTATCCCTGTAAGAGTAAAGAAAAACACATTTTAGTTATAGTTTTTTGGTTTTTTATTATTATTATCATTTGTTTCTTTCTGAGACAAGGTCTCACTACATAACCCAGGCAGGCCTTGACCTCATGACCCTCCTGCCTCGGCCTCCTGGGTGCCAGGATTATAATAAGATGCACTACCGCATTTTATTCTTAATATGTTGCATATAGATATCATGGAGTAACTATTATGTGCCAATTTGTTTGCCCATATTATTCATAATCTGTACAGTTTTTCAGATTGTAAGGTATTATCTTCATTGTGCAGATAATGAAATTGAGCTTCAGAACTTAAGTGTCCAGGATCATATGTAATTGAATCAAAACTTAAACTCAGGTTTATCTGATTTTAAATAATTTTCTTCACAGATGTCTAAATTCTTCATCCAAAACATTTAATATCCAAAAATACTGTTTTCAATTTCAAAATTATTTAAAGTGTTCAATAGATAATGACTAAAACAAAATAAAATCTATGACAGACCCACATTTGGAAATATTTAATGTTAATTTAGATAAAAGCCAATTTTTCCTTCTCTGTGTGGACTCTTGCAGTTTATAGTAATTAGAATGGTTTTTAAGAGCAGATGAGGTGTTCAAAAATGTGAACCACATTTAGTGGCCTTTCTATTAATTAATTGTTACCTGACTCAGATAAGAGTGGATTTCGTAGTGGGTGATGTGACAGCAGACCCTCTATAGATGTGACTGTGCCAGTTATATCTTTATAAGCATGGCATCATGTTAAGGGTGACACACCTCTGGGTGGCATAATCCAAGTCTACTCTGCCAGCAGAGCCTAAACACAACTCAGGTGATCTGCTCACCACAGTGCCTTGTTCATTCTCCTAAACAGCAGCTGAGAAATACTGCATGACACAAGTCAGAGAAGAAATGACTTGCCCTGAAAGTAACTAATTTTCAAATCCTTTTTTAAAGAGCATTTTCTATCTTAAAACCCCAAATGTTGATTTTTTTTATGTCTGTGAATTCTATGTATTCATACTTGAAGTGCAACTCTAGTATAGAAATTGGAGGCAGAAAGTGTGACAATCAGATAAAAGATGCTACAGACTTAGAAAACCTTCCTAAAACTTGAGACTACACAGTTCTGTTGCCTTTCCTCAAATGCTTCTGAATCTTATTCATTAGAATGTGTACAAGGTGTCTGTTAGCTTTTGACTATCAACTTGCAAAGCAAGCTTAGTTCTTCCATTAAAATATCTAGACCCTAGCAGTGGCCACTTAGTGGTGTGCTTCCCATGGTAAAGCAAGGATCTAATGGACCTGGAATCCATCAGTAGTGTTTAGTTAAAACACACTCAGTTTTTAAAGAAAGACAAATTTCAGCACCTAAGTATGTCTAGTTTATGACCTGTCATGTTTTGGATTCGGTGGGAATAAAGAATAAAGTGCCCTAAAAAAAAAAAAAAAGAATAAAGTTCCCCTGACTGGCAAACCAGTTAACCCATACCTCTAGGCCATCTGGCTATGACACACCTGCTGGCCAAATAACAAAATTCCCTGTTCCATGATGGGGGCCTCTGGGAAGATTTGGCCATGCCAACATCATCACAACCATTTGTCCTTCTGTTGATTCTGTTATTTTTCACTGCTTTCAAACAAGAAAAATCTAAATTATTCTGCTAACATGCTTAATAACAACCCTCCAAATTTCCAGTATGATAAAGTAATTAAAATATCTTCACTATAATATAGTTTTTCTATTCCTTTGTTCTAATAAAAAAAACTTTAGTCAACTCCATTAAGCACATGAAATTATCCTCTGAGGGACAAGATTATGGGCTTGTGATAGAAGAGAAAATAATGCATTGGCTAATAAGAATATAAATAAACCTATAAATAAATATATGTTCATGAGTATTTATATATATATGTATACTTTTAAGCTGCAAAAGGAAGTGTTTTCTTTCAGCACAAAATATGTTTGAAACTCAGGACAGCCATTGAACTGGTAGGTATAAGACAATGTAATAGTGAAACCGCAGAACGGAGTAAAAGACTACACAGTACTGAGTTTGAGAGTTTTGCTCTGTGTGTTTATTTATTCTCAGAACATGTCAACGAAGAAAAGAAAGGGAAATTATCATCCTCTGCACTTCCTAGATGAGATGACAGGTGCAGAAAGATTAAGACATGAGAAGTCTCCAGAGCAGACAATACTATGCTACCCTCTCAGGGTGCGGGAGGATTGTGCAGACAGTACCTCGCCACCTTCTCAGCATGTGGGAGGTTTCTGTAGACGGAACCACATTACTTATAGTTGCAGTAGAAAATACTTCGATCCAAAGTTTTAAAAACCTAAATTCCATTGCCCTTATGATACACAAGGTTTACAGATTAAAATTGTCCTTTGCTCCTGTTATTTAACCAAATGGCAAATCTTTATAAAATTTTGGACTGTGTGATTAAAAATGTCTATTCTTTTAGTGAAATTCTTGCAAAATGAGCCATTTCTTTGCTGTATGATATTTTTATTATAGAGAATGTCTTGATCTCTAAGGTTTCCTAATATTGGGGCTTTAAACACTTATTTTGTTTACATATTCCAGGTTTAATGTTTCATTGTATACAAAAGAAGAATTTAAAATATGTTTGACTTTAGACATTGAGTCTATGTAATCAAGAATGGTAACAGAACTCCGAGTGATCTATGTTTGCTGATTCAATGATCTATTTTGTACCTTACAAGAAATAAATTGTCCCAGTGTACAAGTTGGGAGAACTTCATTGCATTGCAATACATTAAGTTCACTTGTAGAGCCACCAGAAGTCTTTCTGTTCTCTAGGAAGATGTAAACTATATATACTAAAAGCACATAGTCCAAAAGGATTTAAGCAGTTTTGAAAATACCTACATTCCACACTCCAAAACTTTAAGAACGCTGGGGCTGGGGAGATGACTCACTGGGTAGAGTGAGGACCTGAGTTCCAAGTCTCTCCTCTTGGAAAATATCTTTTGTGCTGGTATATGCCTTTAATTCCAGTGCTGAGGACACTGAGACAGGAAAACTATAGGGTTCACTGGCTAGTTGTCTTGAAGCTGAATTGGTGGACTCCAGTAAGAGACTCTGTCTCAAAGAATAACGTGGAGTGTAATTGAGGAAGACATCCAACATTTTCCTGTGTCCTCAACACACACGTGTACACATATCCACACATGTGAACACACATATATAAGCACATAAGCATACATACATAAGCACATGCATGTATAATACACACAAAAATGCTTTAAAATATCCCTATAGTTTCATTGAAAGGACTTCATTTCCGCGTGCATTGAGTACTTAATAATTCAAACCTGTAAAGTCCTCACACTCTAGCAGTTTAACAACATTAATGCCAGCCAAGTAAAGAGTCAAATGTATTTTTATTATGCTTCTTGCAAATTCAAAGTAAAAACTCACCTTTTACAGATTCAGAAGTGAAACTAGACACAGAAGTCTTAAGGAGTTGCTGAGGGACCCCTGAGGTTGGAAGTGATCCAGGGAAGGCACTCATCACGGATACCAGGAACAGGGCTCCTATGCTGCAGCCTTCCTTTTATAGCACAATGTAA
Organism: Zapus hudsonius; assembly: GCA_004024765.1. Taxonomy (NCBI): domain Eukaryota; kingdom Metazoa; phylum Chordata; class Mammalia; order Rodentia; family Dipodidae; genus Zapus; species Zapus hudsonius. The sequence continues at coordinate 25,352 of PVHP010000865.1, forward strand.
CAAATACTCTTTTAGCACAACTCTACAGACCATTCCCTGGAGAACATGTACCTGTGTTTTTCAACCTTTTTTCTAAAACTTTTCCCACATTAAGAAACTCACTGGCATTAAAAGCCCCTAGAAATATTTTTTCCTTTTTATATTTTATCTACTGACAATTTTTATACATGTATATACTGGATTTCATTCATAATCCCTTCCGATTACCTTCTCCTTTCCCTCCTCATTTACCTTCCACTGAACCCCATCTTCTTTACAACTATTCATTCTTCAATGTCATTTTTTTAACTTGTGTGTGCATGATTACTGAGTTGAATTAGGGTTGCTTGCATGAACATAGGTGCAGGGGGTTATTTACCAGAGGGTGTATGCAATTCATCAGCGGCTACACCACTGAAGAAAATTAGACTTGAAAAAATTGTTATTATCTACTGATTTTTTTGTAAAAAGGTTGTACTTTTAGACCCCCCCTCACCCCCACCCAAATTCTGCTGAGGATCTCCTTCAGTGGGGGTATTGGTGTTCATTGTGGAGAACAAGGGGCCTCAGTCAGTCTCTGCAGGGAGCAGGGGAAACACGATGTAGACATTTTTAATGTATAACAAGGTTTATGAAGAAACGTACATGTTATGTACCTTGGCATTTGCGATTCCATTGTCTTATCCCTTCTTGATCTACCTGAATTTATTAATCACAGTTATAACACACTGAAATGATTTCAGCACCCATTGCACAAATCATGACCAAGCGCTAATGTATATAAGCTATCAGGAACAGTTTGCATTCTAGGAATTTAAGCCATACAATAGTCTGCTTTTCTCTTCTATGTGACTTGCCCAAAAACACTGGTTGTAGCAAATTAAATTGATTTGCAGCCCACCAATGTGTCACAGTAGTGTTTATTAAGCAACTAGGATATTGTAGTCACTCTTTTAGCACTGCAGATAAAATAGGACCTAATAGGATACAAAGTTGACTACATTCATTACAAATTCAGCACTCTCTGCTCATTAGATAAAACCATCACATGGGATATTGATGAAGCATTTCAACTCATCTCCATAAAACAAATATTAAAAGAAAATGTGATGAAAACACATTTGCCTAAACAAAAAAAAATTGTTACTTGGGAGAGTAAAGTCCATTAATCTTTTAAATTAATTCCATTGAGTTCCAAAATAATTCTGTGTTGAGAGAATGAATATGACCAGTCACAAAAATGCTTTCTTTTTCTGATTTCCTTCCATTTCCGCCATTAGACTGACCTCTTTAACGCTGACATAACTATCAGAGACATCAGTCATCTTGTGAGTGTTAAGCTGCACCCCTGTCTGCTCTCCTTTCTCTTCCCTGGCAGCTTGTCCTGCTGTTGCTCTCTTCGCCCATCCGGTCTACCTTCTGTGTGTGTGCTTTGGCATTGGATCCTTTTCTCCCTTCACTGTGCAAAATAAAATAGCCACTGATCCTTAACTAGATCTTCCTTTCTAGTGCATAGAAAAAAATGCTAAGAATTTTGCATCAGAATCCAAAACAGAAAAATAGAAATTGATATATTTTTGTAAATACACATTGCCATGCCCTATTAGCAAAGCTTGAAAATATTAATAAAGTCTTGTTGGAATACCTTGATTTCTCATAAAAGTCATCGTTTAATTTATTATGCTATTAGCATTAAAATCAGTCCTTTAGTATAGAGAAAATATCAGTATTTTGGTGGGATTGAAAGAGACCTATAACCACAGCCAATCAGTCAACCCAACTTCCTTGTTTACCCTGTGTGCAATGAAAGTGCCCTTAGGAAAGCAAGATAAAGGTTAAATGGTAAAGGAATATTTTTGAGAGTTCTTAGATCCTAGAATTTTTATGGATAAAAAATCTTTATTTGAGCCAGGCATGGTGGCACATGTCTTTAATCCCAGCACTCAGGAGGCAGAGATACAAGGATTGCCTTGAGTTCAAGGCCACCCTGAGACTACATGGTGAATTACAGGCCAGTGTGGGCTAGAGTGAGGCACTACCTCAAAAAACAAAAACAAAAAAAAATTTTTGCTACATTAATTTAGAAATATTCCTAGCACAACAGTGTTTATTCAAAATAAACACTGTTGGAGATAACTAGATCAAAGTATTGTGATTTTTTTTAAAACTTCACTCACTAGTCTGCTAGGTATGGGTTTTGTGCTCCTTTTGGTACATAGGAAGACATGTAGCCATATAAAAATTTAGCATGATATGAACTGACTTTCTCAAGGAATGTTGGTGATCCAAGAGATACATCTAAAGCAGCCAAAGCAAGTCTAAAATAAATAAAACGTCTCAAGAATTAAATTAATAGTAAATATCCTTTAAAAACCCTTTCAAAATTTCTGCTGATGTTCTTTCTGTATACACACATACAAGTTGTAAGTGTGTGGACTGGAATGTCTTCCTTACACAGCAATCTACCCACTGAGCAAGGTAGCAAGGTCATTTCCTCGTTGAACCAGACCCTCTCTACCTCTGCTGGCCGAGGCTTGTGGTCTTTCTGCTAGGTTTATTTGAGCAGCTTTCCATTCTTCCCTCCTACTCTGAAAGCAACACAAGGAGAAAGAAATTGCCAGTTTATGGTGCCTGTTGTAAAATCATCTTTTCTTGATTAATGGATTTGAACTTCCTATCTTGTTCCAGAAGCCCAGCTGCCTTGTTACTATTTACCTGCAAGTGTTTAATAATTTATTCTTATCTTTATTGTCCAAAATTAGAAACATTGATTGAGCAAATACTGTGCTGATATTCCCATTTCCCTCCTCCCTGTCCTCAATCCAGTGGGTATCCTCCTCGGTGGGCACACTGGATCAATCCATGTGGCTAGGGGTTATGGATAGCACAGGAGGCATCAAGGTTGCCCCCCCTTTATGTATTGTAGCTAAGGGGGGTAATGTCTCTGGATATTTTCTCCCACCATGGCTCTTATAATCTTTCCACCCCCTCTTCAGTTCCATGAGTCATAGAGGGTGAGTTGTATGTCTGTTTTATTGTTATTGTTGTGAACTAAGAATTTCTGTGCTTCTACTTTAAGATGTGTTGGAAGTCGTTGGTGTCTGTCTCTCTGACTTATCCTGGGTTGACTGATTGGCTGTGGTTATAGGTCTCTTTCTTGCCCTACCACTATCTCAAGTGTTTCACTTGGGGCCTACACAATAGGCTTGGGGTGGTTCATCTCTTGCTGGGATGTCAGCCTTCACCCTGCGGTTCTTCGGTGGAGTTGGAATAACCAGAGCTCTCTCACTGCCTTCTGAAAAATACAAACAGAATCTCCATCAGAGAGTGAGATCAGTATAGGTTAAATGAGACACACATTTCTAATTGGGCAAAATTCTATTGAGATTAGCCTCTCTGTAGTTCTCTGGTAATGGGGATTTCTTTTTGGAGCCCCAGTTATTGGTTCCCATAGGATTTTGCCCTGAGTCCCAATTCCAGTTAAGGGTTCCTTGTCACTGAGTGGATTTCTTGGCCAATTTACAAGCTGTTGATTACACCCGCCAAGGTTTTGGCACCGCTATTGCACCAGTGATCATTTCTTGTTCTGTTGATCTCTCCCAGAAGGAAGTGTGTTCAGCCTTTCTCATGGCAACATTCTGCATTTTGTATCAGTGGTCTCTGATTTCTCCATGTATCATTGACCAATTTCCCCTAGCAGCTTATGGTGTGCCTTCCAGCACTGCACTTGCTACCATCTGGGTACTGGATACCATTCTGGATCTTGCAGGGTCTCTCGGTGTTGTTCGATGTCTTTCTGTGGTTTCTTCCTCAATAGGATCTTACCTTTGGCCTGGGAGGGTATTCAAGAGCTTTGACAGAAACCTGACTGTCCCTTTTGTTAGATTAAGTACAAAGCATATTGACTAGAAAAAAAATGCTTTAGCAAAACACTTTCCTCAAGCATTTCAAAAGAATTTATGTTTTTTTAATATATTCAGAACTATGTGATAGGTTCACCACATAGTGCCTGTTCATGGTAAGTGGTTCAGAAATAAGTCATCTCCAAATTTCCCTCCAGCTAAAACAATTCATATAGATTCCCATTCCACTGTCAGTGACTCCATTAATGCATGACTTTCAGAACTCAGAACTTTGAAACTGGCTTCTCCCACTGTGAAGTGATTTTTCTAAAGTAACTTATTTACATTTTTATAATTTTCATAAATGTTTATAATGTATTTTAATAAATGCACATATTTTGTCATAATATTCTTGTTAGCTTCTCTAATTCCCCATTCCTCTTCCACTGAACCCTTTCTTACCAACTAGTCTATGAGGTGATTTTTCTTGAAATACTTGGGATCCTTCTCAGGTAATTTGTCATCTTCCAATCATCTCCTTTCCCATGTCCACATTTCCTTGCACTGAACCAGTACATTGGAGAGTCAGTTTTCACTTCCTCCGTATCCACCAATACCGCATCAAGTAATCTTACATCTAGAGGTTGAGTGCAAGCTGCATGACCTCAGTGAATTCATTCAACACTTGAATGCCAGCCATATGACAGACTGTGTTAGTTACTGGAAGTACAGAGGCAAGTATGTGATGCTTGCACTTAATGATTTAAAAAGATGGGTTCAGATTATTCACTGCTTGTTCAAAGTGTTTTTTAATTGTTTATTTTTTAAGGAGAAAGGAAGAGAGAGAATGGGCATGCCAGGGCCTCGCTGCAAATTTAATTCCAGACACACGCACCACTTTTTGTACCTGGCTTTATGTGGCTACTGGGGAATTGAGCCCAAGCCATCAGGCAAACTGAGCCATCTCTCCATACCTAAAGTTTACCCATGGGTAGAGGGAGCCAGAGATTGTGACCCACACACATATTTTTCAGTTATATCTCTTTGTTTTAGAGTAACACGAGATTTCATTCCCCCCATCCACCTGTATAAATCTTTTGTTTTTAAAAAATTATTTCTACCTAGAAGTCCTTTTGACAGAAGAAACTATTTATTAGAATAATTAAAGCATATATTTTTCATGTCAGATGAACACTATTTAAAGTTTATACAGTAAATCATTACACCATCATATAGCTAATTGGTATTTTTAACTTTTTATTGATAACTTTGATAAAAGAATATATCGTGATTATAATCCCTTCTGACCACCCTCTTTTCACCCACCCCAAGGCCCCCTCCAATGAATCCCTTCTAGTTAGATATCAACATTTTTTTCCTTCTACTATGAAGGTCCTGTGTAGGTAGTGTCAGCCACTGTGAGGTCATGAATATCAAGACCACTTTGTGCCAGGGACATAAACTAATCCTGAACTATTTGTTTATTCCTATGTGTATATAAGAAAATATTGTCATTTTGAAAGATGTGTATTGAGACAGAAACAAGTGAAATGTTAATGTTGGCTTTTGGTTGGTACTTTAAAATATTTAAATGAACATATTTTCAAGCTGTTTCACAAAATTAACTTCAATGAATTACTATAACATTTATAATTGATAGAGGGTGAAGTTTTTTAACTCTTTATTGACAGCTTCCATATATATACATCATATACCATGATCAAATAATCTCTCACCCCACTCTTTGTGTCCTTTCACCTATACCCCTTCATGACACTCCAGAGAAGCAATCTTTCCTTTCCTTTCCTCAAATGTTAGATCAAATGTTTCCATTCATGTATTTCTTTCTGACACCATCAGTTTTATAATTGTCTCTTTACTAGCTACATCTATAGATAACGATTCATGGTTCTTAGCATGTTGCATTTTACTGAACACTTACTAGTAGTGAAAAGTGATTTCAAGTCTCCTAAGTTTATAATAAGTTTTCAATGAATTATATTTGAGAGAGCAAGAAGAACACAGATTTATGTATTATCACTTTACCTAAACTGAGTTCCTTCAGGGGAAATGGCTGCTTTTTTTAAACTTGTTATACTGTGTTCTATTCTACTATTCAACAGAATATACCTGCTTGCTGAATATATTTATTGAAAATTAGAAAAAATAAATTTGTTGATGTCCACATATTACTTTTAGAAGGCTGATACTATTCACCCTTTCTTGATGGCAAGGTAAAAACATACCCACAGTAATTGCGCTTTTTATTCTAATTTTTCAAGAATATTTAGATGGAGCGCTTTTAAAATAATGTTATCCCCAAATGAATACTTCCTTGAATCATTAATATTAATGTTTTTCTGTTGCAAATTAAAGTAATAAAAATAATCTCTAAGGAAAACTTTCATCTACAAAGCCTTAACACATCTAAGCTAAATATTTTGAAAATATGTTCTGCCTATAGTCAGAAGAATGGTGATCTCTACATTTAAATATGTCATTATTTAACAGGTAAGAGAAATTAACAGTGATCATGATTGCTAGTAAATAAGACTTTTCACTAGGTCATTTAAAAGATGGCTTCCAGATAGAAAAGATATATACTGTTGATATGTATGGAAATTGCAACAAAATTTTAGAAGCATTGAAAGATTTAAGGTGTTGATTGTTTTGTGAAAAAATCTGAATTAATATTTAAAGAATTGTATACCATATGCCTACCTCAACATTTAGTATGTCTTCTTACCCTAATCTTTGTGAACCTAGTCGTTATTTCATGATAGTATTTCATAAATATTTATATATTCTCAAGGAGGAATTTTTTAAACATTATTCTTTAAATAAAATACATAGCCTTAAAAGAAGCCAACTATGCCAGATGGAAAAAACAACAAATTACTGTTATGGAGATATTCTGTAAGGTGCATCGGGTGTGTTGAGTCTACTTACTAATTTTACCACAGCACCCTCCTATTGATTACTACTAATATCAACATATATGTGTGTGTCTGCATGTGTACATATATATTTTCACTTTATTGGTAAGGGCTTTTATACTTTTAAAGCCTTCTGCTTATTTGTAATTCTCACAACAGTCATACCCAGGATATATTTTTTTTTCTAAGAATGTCCTGAAAGCAATTTTTCTTTAGGAAAAGTTCAAAGGTAGCTGGGCATGGCAATATGGGACCAAAGAATCACAAGCTTGAGGGCAGTCTTGGCAACTTGGCAAAATCCTGTCTCAAAATAAAATAAGTTCAATGGTACAGTGCTTCCTACATTTATTTAGACAGCCCTTGGTTACACAATCAGTAAACAAATTATATACAGAAATATTTTCATCCCTATTTTATATATGATAATGAAAGTCAAACTCTAAATGCCGAACTTTATCTGAATGGTTTGATAAATGTAGTAATTTCATACACTAGGCAGTTAAAAATATAATGACAAAGTCATATTACTACTACAATTATAATTATGAAAATATCCCTGTGTACTTGGATAAAACTTAATGCTAGCATGTTCAAAGATATGTTATTATAATGCCACAGAACAGCAGTAAAGGGTTTCAATTATTTTAGATTTTGAGTAATACTTATTATTTGTGTGTGTAAAACAAAATTTAAAAGATATAACAGTATTTTTCAAATGCATGTATTACATAAAACTATGAATCTCTTTTACATATGTGGGTGTCATAGCACCTTTTCAATTGAATATGGTTTTTACCTTTCTTGTCCTTCCCTTTGAATATCTGGATCACTGGGAGTGACTTCAAAGACTACATGTGCCCAGACTCTACCCCAAGAGATGAATGTGTTGGCCCATCTTGGTTAGGGCCCATGTATTGGTTTGTTTTGTATTTTGTTTCTCCAGGTAATCCTCTTGTGTAGCTTGAATTCAAAACCACTAATGCAATTTTAAATAACAAGTGAAATTTTATACTCTAATGATTAAATTCTCTGAATTTTCACCTTTAGTATAGGCTTTCAAGAGTAAGGATACTATTGTGGGTGAATAATTTAAAGAACTTTTAGTGCAAATTATCTTTATGCTATCAAAATGACAAAGATCACTTGATGGAGCATTGGTGAGAGAGAAGTACTGTTGTGCAGTTTACTGAAATGTAAATTGAGAGTGTACTGGTCTGCATCCCTTGAGGGAAGCCTGAAAATATATATTCAGAACCTTAAAATATGTAAAGATTTGTATCTCTGAAATCCCATGTTCAAGAATTGATACTTGGAAAATACTTTGACAAAGTGGCCAAGGTATATTAATCAGAATATTAATCACGGTGTTGCTTGCAATAGTAAGAGACAGAAATAATCAAAAAAATTTATGACTGGGTTGGTTAAATTATGATGTTGATACATAGATGTGATAAGATGGTGTTTATGTAGGTCCATAGAGCTTACAAAGAAAGATATTTACTATATTTTGATAAATGAAGAGTTACAAAATGATTCTGTTTTATTTTACTACATATATGTATACCTAAATGTGTCTATACATACAGGTGGGGAGAACCAGAAAGGTATAAATAAAATATTTCTTATCAACATAGGTGCTTTTTATCATCTGCTTTATGTTTTCACGCATTTTCTAGTTTTAAAGGGTTTCATTTGTTCAATAGAAGTATTAGTCTTATAATAAATACAAGATGCGTTTTTTATAAAATGAAAGGTGTACATTTTTTTACTTTGATCTACCCAATTGAATAAATGAACTGCCACAGCTTCTGTCTTCTTCCCCTTGGCCAGCTGTGAAAAGGAAGCCATGAGGTTCAGAGTCAAGTCCAGGTAGCAGATGCCAAGTCCTCCACGACAGAGTTAGTCCAAAACAGTGAAGGTGCCTGTAACAAATAAACTGAAAAGTACCTCTAGAATTTTAGGGGGATTCTTGCTTCCTGTCCAACATTAACAGCTGGGCTTCTCTTGTCTCGTTCCAGGTGGTTCAGGCCCCTCGTCCTCCATCGCTATAGCCGGCAGCAGCCAGCCGGCCATCACCAAGACCACCTCTGTTCTCCAAGATGGCGTCATAGTCACCACGGCAGCTGGACCCCCTCATGAGAGCCAGCTGCCCATTGGGAGTGACTTTCCTTTTCCTGGCCAGGAGCATGCACTTCATTGTCCACCCAACAGCACTTCCAACAACCATCCTCCACACCCCTTGAACCCCAGCCTCCTCACTTCTCTTCCTATCTCTTTGCCAGTGAATCAACAGCATCTCCTAAACCAGAATCTATTAAATATCCTCCAGCCTTCAGCAGGAGAAGGCAAGTCTGAGACCAACCTCCACCCTTTAGGTTTCCTCAACCCCAGTGTAAACGCTGCGTTAGCTTTTCTCTCTGGTGACTTGGATGGGCAGGTGTTGCAGCCTGTCCACTTTCAGCTTCTAGCAGCCCTGCTTCAGAACCAAGCCCAGGCAGCTGCTCTGCTTCCCCTGCCGTCTCTCAACCTCACCATCCCAGATCTCTTTCAACAGCAAAATACCCCTCTACCCTCATTAACACAGACCACAGCCCCACCAGACCATTTGCCAAGTAACCAGTCAGACAACAGCCGAGCTGAGACCCTTTTAACCAGTCCCCTGGGGAACCCTTTACCAGGCTTGACAGGCAGTGACACTACTTTTAACCCCCTACTCCTCCCGGCTGTCACTGGGGCCTCAGGATTGATGGCCTTGAATCCCCAGCTGATGGGAGGTGTCCTGAACCCGGCATCGGCCACCAACGCTAATCATCCGGAGGTTTCCATAGCAACCTCCTCCCAGGCAACCTCTACCACAACCACTACATCATCAGCAGTGGCAGCACTGACTGTCTCAACACTTGGTGGGACAGCAGTGATGTCAACGGCAGAAACAATGCTGAATATATCTAATAATGCTGGGGATACACCTGGTCCAGCTAAACTCAACAGTAACTCTGTGATGCCACAGCTACTTAATCCTCTACTGGGGACAGGTCTGCTTGGTAAGTTACATTTTTTTCACAAAATTTTTTTTAAAGAAACGTTTTTCTAATTCTAATTTCTCCTTTTTAAAAACTCCATTTTGTCACACTTTTTTAAAAGTGTTTTTGTTATGTCACAGCTAGCTTAAGGAACTGAATATATAACAACTACACAAAACCATAGTTATACAAACATGAAAATGACTTTCCTCTACCCCTATTCTAGCAATGCTAAATATCATTTTAATCCGCTTTCTCTTCTCTTCTAATTCTGATGCCACCTAAACCTAACCTACCCATCATTCTCTAAAGTCAAGTACAGTCATTTTTAAAGCATAGTTTTATCTTTAAAAGAAATTTTAACTTTATTGGTGTGGCATCACAGGGTTGGTATGAGCAGCTGCACTGTGGGTGGGAACGGTTTGAGAACGTGTTTTCCAGGTGAACCTTCAATAAGTGGAACTAAATACTTGTCCAGCAAAGCAAGAAGCAGGTGTCAAAAATTTTCCCAAGATCAAGTATGCAGACCCTCTTGATGATGCTTGATTTCTTCCATCAGAACGTGTGTTCATTAGGCCTTTGGGACTTTAAAACAGTCTTTCATGTCTGTGACCTTCAAAACTCTTAGGAAAGAATGTCAAGTAGACCTAGCTGATAGGTTACTGTGAAGTATAGAGATGGTGCCATAAAGCCTGGGAACACAGGATAGTGTTCATATGTTAAAAAACTAATTATTCATGATTCTACATTTTATGGTCATCTTGATAAAATAACATAATTTTATCTTGTTCTTAAAAGCATCATAGTGATTACTGTAGTTAGATAACCTACAAGGTCTTACAGATTAATATTTTTAAGTTATAGAACAACTTCTATGATATTATTCTCAAAATAATTTCAGTACCTTTAAAACTTAAGTCTTCAATACCATTCATGGATGTCATTACTAAAATAATACCTATAATAACTCTCGCAATGAATTTTAATATATTATTAGTTTTCTTTACAATTTTAATTTTAGGTGGTCAAACTTTTTCTCCTAAAAATGCATATTTTTAAAGTCTTTCATTTGATTTAGTAGTACTTATTGACGACTATGACTTGAGACTAAATTTTTTTTAATGAGACCAGATCATGCCCACGCATTGTAATCATCTGGTCAAGTACTTAAGGAGATATTTCAACCTTAAATTGTAGGTGTTCTCATAAAGGAGAACATAAAAAAGACAGGGAATCATTAGCTCTTATACTCAGCATTAATAGCTAGAGCAACGTCAGGTCTTTATATGACATAAAACATAAAGCTATGCAAGATAAAACTAAATAATAAAGCTGTTTATTTCCTTATGACTTAAGTGAAAAAAAAATACCCACCTGAGTTCAACTTGTAGTTTTTGTTTCAGGAAGTTTCAGGTACAGAAGTAGGCATAGAATCCCTGAAGAATCACTTTGACTTACATTTTATGTTTTTTCAAACTGTAGGTGATATGTCATCAATAAATAATACTTTGAATAACCATCAACTGACTCATCTGCACTCACTGCTAAACAACAATCAGATGTTCCCTCCAAATCAGCAACAGCACCAACTTCTCCAGGGGTACCAGAATCTCCAGGCCTTCCAAGGACAACCCACAATGCCTTGCGCAGCCAACAATAACCCAATGGCTTGTCTGTTTCAGAACTTCCAGGTACCTTTTCTTCCATAGGCAACTTTAGTAGAAAAAAATGTCTGGGTTTGCTTAAGTGCTTGAGTTAGTGAAAGAGTAAAAAGAGTAGATTACATGCTCTCCACCTCTATTTACTCTTAATTTCTCAGTGTTAATTATTAAACATGCTTTTATGTAAATTTTTTTGTTTTGTCCTAATCAAAACCCACTTCCTAAGCATGCACACCTCCTCTCTCTCTTCAGCCTCAGCTCTCCTACTGGCTTAAGCCACATGGTTTTTTAGTTCTCCAATACAAATAAATTCCTAATAGATTAAAGGATTGGATGGAAAGAGTAACATTAAATGACTATATAAAGAAAATCGAAAAGACTTTTAAAATGATATGTAGTAATTGTTTTGAAGACAAAGTCTCACTGCTTACACTCTGTTGGCTTTGAATTTGCAACCCTCCTCCTCAACTTTCAAAGTCCTGGAGTTACAAGCATGCAACACCAAACGTTATAAATAACAACAAAACAGAGAAAGCAAGACACAAAACCTAGGTCAAAAAAGAAATAACAGACATAAAAATTTTTATCTCTATATGATCAAAGATACTCTAAATACAAGTTAAAGGAAAATACAAAATGGCAGAAAACATGTGCACAATGCATACCAAAAAATTGACATACATAACATAAAAGATCTATGAATGAAGAAGAAAGAGCATAATTAGCTTGATGAGGAATAGATATACACAATTCACAGAAAATAAAAGATTAATCATTAATAAACATTACAATAATAATTCTGTACAACACTGGACATCATATTGGCGATATCCCTGCTGGCAAGGGACCTCTCAGATTATGTTAGTCTTTTGAATGCTATTTCAGTTCTTTCATTTTCTTATTTATCCTTTTGTGCTGAGGTCTAAGGCCTTGTGCATGCTGGACAATTTAGCCAAGTGCTCTAACACTAAGCAGTCCCAGGCTGGTTCAGTACTTTTGAAAGCTAATTTTGTAGTATATTTTGTCTATTAGCCCAGAAGTTCAACTTCTGTGTGTCTCCTTAAGAGAGATCTTCAAACATGAATGAAGGAAATATGCCAGAATGTTCATTACAACATGATTTGTGGTGTCAGAAATTATGTACCAGTTAATTATCAGTTAAGATGGAAACAGTTAAATATGATATGGTATATGAAGCTACCTAATAGCTTCAAACATCGCATGCTTTTAATCCCAGCACTTGGAGGCAAAGGTAGGAGGATCACCATGAGTTTGAGTCCACTCTGAGACTACTATTTTATAGTGAATTTGAGATGAGCCTGGGATAGAGTGAGACCCTACCTCCAAAAACCAAAAAAAAAAATAATAATTAAATAATAATAAATTCTAATACTACTGCATTGGCAGAACAGAACTACACTACAATTCCACTTATTTTGAGTGATGTTGAATTTCCTTCTTGACAATAATAAAATATTGATGTGCATCATATGTAATAATACAGAAAGGAAGAAAATGCACATAACTATGTCAGTGAGAAAACAAGCTAATGTCTAAAAACAGTCCACTAGGCTTGGGCAGTAGGACATGTTAGTGACTTGGTAAAATGCAGTTTAGTGGGGAGGGTAGATTCAGGAGCCACCATCATAGAATGGTGAATGAAATCTTGAGAATTCAAGCGAGGGGATTATTGTTTCAAAAGCTAAACTGTGAAGAACATAAGAGATATCAGGCAGTGCTCCAAGGGAAGGCTCATGTTGACCACAAACAAAACATGGAGCTATGTACATATTCATGTGCTCAAAGGAAGATCCACTGAGGCAAGATTCCCTAAGAGAAGACTTGAGATCAGAGCCTAAGTACAAAAATTACCTGTCTCTGCATATGGAGAACAGGAAAAGATTTGAACAGGGAGCTGGGAACGTCAGAGTATAAGAAACAGTGGGATCTCTTACCAGGAACTGTTTTCTCTTAAGATCCTCTCTCAAGATTATAGTGGGAGATGGTCTGATAGTTGTCTTGAAGAAGTAGAGAAAGGTTTGATTAGTGATAGAGAAAACTATATCTAACTTGAAGACCACAAGAGACCCTAGTACAGGATGGAAAGCATTCACCCCTATTCATATGACACGCTTCATGTGGATATAGACAAGACAAGCAGTTGAAATATCCAAGATCAGGATTGTGTCTAGCAAGTGTAGACAAGGGGATATTGGTGAAAGAGTAGTTGATGTGCTCCTAGGCTCTTGTTTAGCACTGAAGTATGGAGAGACAGGAAGGGGGGCTGTGGGAATCCAAGTTATCAACAGTATTCAGCAGTGATTCTTAAATAGATATTTGTGAAAACAGAAAAACTTGAGAAACATTTTCAAACTTCACTCATGCTTCCTATGCTACAATTCTGAAGGGAGGCAATTCCCTCACTTTCACCTCTTCCAGAATGCGAGTCACTTCTACAGTGAGCATTTTCATTGTTGGTTTAGCCAATGAACTGATAAGATTGAGGCAAGAGATTGCTACCCCACCTGAAGACATCAAAAATACAAAATATTACGTTGTTAGGAAAGGCATTTATTTTATTCCGTATTGTGCTTCACTCACTTAGGTAGAAACATCAGTGAATTGGAAATCACTTTCAAAATCTGGTTCCTTCATTTAGTTATCTGTAACTTAAACCCCAAGTTTCAGAGATCTGTAATACCACCATGTTTAGTGGAGTTATCTCCTCAACACATCCTGTGGCCAACCACTTCAAGTGTTAATTTTTCTAGAGAATGTTTGCCAATGATAAGGTTAAAAAAATTCTGTTTAGCTATTTCAATGAAAGAAATTAACCACAGTTGAGATATAAGGTTTTTTTTTTTACCAGAATGACTTTTTCTTTCATTTTCGGCTCTTGTTCTTTATACTTCCTTGCTTATTAGATTGATTTGTCTCTTTGTAAATCTTAAAATTATTAAAATTTTGTCTTTGGGGCCTTTAAACTCTCTCTCTCTCTCTCTCTCTCTCTCTCTCTCTCTCTCTCTCTCTCTCTCTCTCTCTCTCTCTCTCTCTCTCTCTCTCTCTCTCTCTCTCTCTCTCTCCTTCCTGTCTATTTATTTAAGGTGAGAATGCAAGAAGATGCAGCTCTTCTAAACAAAAGGATAAGCACTCAGCCGGGCCTCACTGCACTTCCCGAGAATCCCAACACTACACTTCCACCTTTCCAAGAGACACCTTGTGAATTGCCCCAGAGGATGGATCCATCTCTTGGTCAGCAGGTGAAGGATGGCCTTGTCATGGGTGGCCAGGGGGAAGCCTCTGTAGATGCCATTTACAAAGCAGTTGTGGATGCAGCCAGCAAAGGAATGCAGGTCGTCATCACCACTGCTGTCAACAGCACGACTCAGATCAGCCCCATTCCAGCCCTGAGTGCCATGAGTGCCTTCGCTGCCTCTATTGGTGACCCATTGAATCTCTCCAGTGCTGTCAGTGCAGTCATTCATGGACGGAACATGGGAGTGGACCCTGACGGCAGACTGAGGAATGCAAGAGGGGCTCGGCTGCCCAAGAACCTGGACCATGGGAAAAATGCAAACGAAGGAGATGGGTTTGAATATTTCAAGTCAGCAAGTTGTCACACATCCAAAAAACAGTGGGATGGGGAACAAAGTCCCAGGGGGGAAAGAAACAAGTGGAAATATGAGGAATTCTTAGATCATCCAGGCCATATCCACAGTAGTTCCTGTCATGAAAGGCCCAACAATGTCTCTACACTGCCATTTCTACCTGGTGAACAGCACCCAATACTGTTACCACCAAGAAACTGTCAGGGGGATAAAATTCTGGAGGAAAATTTCAGGTATAATAACTACAAAAGGACTATGATGAGTTTTAAAGAGAGACTAGAAAACACTGTGGAGAGATGTGCTCACATTAATGGGAACAGACCTCGACACAGTCGGGGATTTGGAGAGCTGCTAAGCACTGCAAAGCAAGACCTTGTCCTTGAGGAGCAGTCTCCAAGTTCCTCAAATAGTTTGGAAAGTTCTCTAGTCAAAGACTACATCCATTACAATGGAGACTTTAATGCCAAGAGCATTAATGGGTGTGTGCCTAGCCCTTCAGATGCTAAAAGCATTAGTAGTGAAGATGACCTAAGGAACCCAGATTCCCCCTCTTCAAACGAGCTGATACATTATAGACCAAGGACGTTCAATATGGGTGACTTGGTCTGGGGCCAAATCAAAGGACTAACTTCCTGGCCTGGGAAATTAGTAAGAGAAGACGACGTTCACCATTCATGTCAACAAAGCCCTGAGGAAGGGAAGGTATACCACTCTTTATCCATTGTCACATACTAACCTTTATTCAAATATCAATTCTGTTTTGTTATCATCACTGTGGATTCTTTGGATTTGAATGTAAGATTCTTCATGACTCTTTGAGGTCTCACAAGCTTCTGGAGCGTAAAATGAAGAGGGGATGGTTCTAGTCACCAAAATGTCATACTGACAAGGGGTGAGTTGTGAAGCACCTGAGATCCCACTAGACTCGGTGTCTCTTAACCCAAGAATCAGATTTCCAGGATCTTATCAACTCTGCTTCCTTCTCTGTCTTTACCTAGTTCTATATTCTAAGAGCAGAGGAGAAAGGCAATGAGTGGGGAAATCCAGGACCATGGTAGAAGTAGGGGTGCTCATAGGTGTTAGGAAGTGCCAAGCGACAGCTCCCTCCACATTCTTGCATGGGCATTTAGTGCTGGGGGGGCGGGGATTCTAGACAGAGCTGCAGCCATTCCTACAGCAGCGGGTCACGTCTGAGTTTACAGTGGTATTATTTCAGGGCAAGTTCTGGACTTTTATAACATGTGGGAATGTTTAAGCTCAGTCTGTTTCCACTTAATACAATCTGATCATATAAATTAAATGGAAGCTTCTCCATGAAGCTACTATTTAATTTAGAAAAAAATTAGAAGGGATTTTCTGGCCTTCCCTCCCCTCTCTTACAAATGGTAAAATTGACTGCAAGAAATATGCAACATGTTGAAAATTAATAGAAACATTTTTGTTTGACCAGAAGGAGAAAATTATGCCAATTCCATTTATATGATGGAGAAACATAATTTTTCATCTTTGTAGGTAATAAAAACTGGTGTGTATTGTTCTCTAAAAGAGTGTATTGTGTAAAGCTATTTCAACTCTGCTCAAACTTTCACTGGCACTTAGGTTTAATAGCAGGAAACCAAAAGCATTTTTGCCAACACAATAAAAAGCCTGTCTTTCTCCAGAGGACCAGGACCTTGCTTACAAGGCCTAATATACACTTATCAGAACACACTCTGGGCCTGATGCTTCAACTTTTGATAAGGAAATAAATCCCACACTCCTAGTCACAAAACATTTTATTCCTATGCTCTCTAAACCCAGACAAACATCTGCTAGGTTCATAAACCTAAATGTTTTTGACAGTTTGTTCAAGAAATAATTAGAAACAGCAAAAGTAGGTTTTCATGATCTAAGTGAAATTGCCACAAATCCTAGATACAGACACTGAACTGCTTTATGATCTCTGCACAAATGAACCAAGGCTTTTTTAGCTGCCATTTTATAAAAATCTAAAGAAAGTTTATGCCCCTTCCCTAAATATTGTTCCTGTGCTAAGTGCTATGTCTAAGATATCTTTGAATCTCCTCATGAGAATAAAACATGCACTTTAAACATATATCACATTAAACATTGGTTACAATTCATATGTATTTGAAAACTCCCAAGGTTGATTTTTTTTAAATCTCAAAGACTCTAAAAAACATTTATTTTGTTTCATTTTAAAAAGCAACTAGGTTTTATTCCTATAAAATAATAGTGTTTTAGCATCCAGAACTTGCTTCTGAAAATTAAAAAATCTCTACCGTCATTGATTGTCAGTGGAATTTTGTATTCTTAAGTTAAAACCTTGATGTCAAGATATACAATAGAAATATTTTAGTAATTTAAATACCTAATTTTAAACATATTTTGAGGTAAAAACTGAAAATATGTAATAAATTATTAATAATACATGAAATATTTATCTATCATTAAAAATCAAGATACAACAGCCTCAAAAGCTCTTAGGCACTTAGCATTTTTGAAAACGTCTGGTTTTCAAAACCTACCTCCTTTTACACACAAAAAAGGGAAAATACTACCTTGTAACACTCATTTTCTTTTGAGTTTAAAAAACTAAGGAAAGATTTCCTCGCCTTATTTAATGATGCCCACTTCTTTGGTTTTCTGAATACCTAAAAAGGTGAGATTTCAGACAGATCTGTCAGACTTCAAGCCCGGTGGCCTTTGCATGATTTATCAGTAACCCTGATTCATCACGGAAAGATTATGCCATGTTCAATGTCTATGGAGGGGAAAGCATGACCTATTTGAGAAACATCTCTATTAGAACATTTTTTAAATTTGTCTTATCCAATGAACCAATTATGATGGGAGTTTTATTTATGTAGAATCCTTTGGTGCTCAGCATTATTGGATATGTAAAGCCTTGAGCATTAATAAGCAAACTTCTGCTTTTAGAAAGGTAAGCAGTACCTCAGATTCCCTTTTATGTACAAAAATGTTCGACACTTTAATAAAGTCTAGAGACATAATTCATAAATAGCTTGTTTGTTATAGTAAGGCATTATTAGTTTCATCTTGCTATAATGGAAGGTTAGATCATTCCACCATGGTCTTTATCTTTCTAGTTTCTCAAAACAAATGGTTTGCCAAACAATTTTCCTATTCATCATTAGTTCCAACCTTGTCTCTCATAGTATTTGTATGTCCAACAAAGTAAATTAATCCAAGATTCTGTCACCCCCACCAGATAGTATCTTTTTTAACTCAAATTTTACAGTATATTATCTTCCACCTCCTCCCTACATCTGATCATTTATTATTTTCAGTTAGTCTTTGTTCTCAGCAAGCCACTCCCAGTTCTTTCTGGAAACAGACAAGTAGAACAATAAATAATGAATTAACAGATCACAGATCACTATTTCCAGACAAGCGAGGCAGCTCTCATGTTCCATGTTGCGTGCACGGTCTCTGGTCTAGATCCCAGCCTGGTATCTGTATTGCTAAGATTGACTGAATGAATGAATACAGCCCAGAGAGTGAGAAAGAAATCAGAGCATTGCAGAGAGAAGCATGGGCTTTGGGCATTCTGATGTGAGCATAATCCACGAGCTACCTAGTAATTAAGTGGGGCTGCACAGGCTGAGTTGGGCCTCCTCGCCTCTCAAATGGGAATATTAATTCCTCCCCAAAATTGTTTTAAAAATTAAACGAGACACCATATCTTGCCCAAGCAAGTAAATGGGGCCCAGTAAAGATTAGCTTCTTTCTCCAGTCTCTATTTTTTGATGTGTTGTGTGTGTGTGTGTGTAGTATGGGTGGGTGGTTCATGTATATACGTGTGTGTGTGTGTGTGTGTGTGTGTGTGTGTGTGTGTGTGTGTGTATAGTATGGGTGGGTGGTGTATGTATGTATGTGTGTGTGTGTCTGATATGTGTGAGTGGTATATGTATGTACGTGTGTGTGTGTGTAGTATGGGTGGGTGGTGTATGTATGTACGTGTGTGTAGTGTATGCATATGTGAGTGCAGGTGCATTTGCACTATGTACATGTATTCCGAGGCTATAGAAACACATCTGCATCCTCCTCTAGGACTCTCCCACCTTATCTCCATGAGGCAGAGTCTCTTATTGAACCTGCAGCTTAATACTTGCTTATTGCTTCAGATCTGTGTTTTTTAGACTTCAGCTAAAGCTACATTATACCTATATTATTACTTAAATTTTTTCTTTCAATTCACTAATAAATTTATTTAGTCAAAAAATATCTTTGAGCATTTATGTACTAAGCACTATATAGGCTACTTTTAAAATTTAAATAGCTTCTTAAAGTATCACATGTGGTTATTTTGCTAATATAAATTTACATGAATACATCATTATGTATTCATAATGTATACTAACTTAAACTTTTTAAAGATTTGTTAATACTCCACTTAAAATAATTTCTCTGTTGGTAACCAGTGCTACTTTGAGAAAGACCCCTTTGGTGTTTGTAAAGTGCTTTGTGTTCAAGGTCTTTCTAGATCTCAAGGACCCATGTCGAGGTGCATCTTCATCTTCACTTTACAGAGGAGAGAACTGAAGCTCAGAGAAGAGGCAAGTCACACACAGGCAGTTCAGACACCCACAGCCCTGGCCTAACTAGAACATAGCGGCCTCCATTTTCCCACACGTTTTCCCAGAACACTCTAGAAAGAGAATAGGAAAGTGAAGGATGAAAGGGGACCTTGAAGACTCATTTCTGTTATTAAATCTGTGATGGGGCCTGGACTCCATCCTTCGTCTTTTGTATGGCAGCTTTGCCCTAGCACGGAGTCAAAGAAAAAAAAATAGCAAAAAGATGTCAGGATGAAAACCTACGGGGAATCTTTGTTTTTTGAGATAGGGTCTTCCCTGGCCCTAGAATTCACTACATAGTCTCAGGGTATCCAGGAACTCACCACAATCTTCATACCTCTGCATCCCAAGTGCTGGGACTAAAGTACCTGGCCTCTAGGGAACTTGGATGCTTTCTAGTTAACTGGTTCTTTTCAACAATGATCTAGGATTATTGACCCAGGTTTTTCTAATGAACAATACAAATATATCTCATTTTAGAAGGTTAGTATGGCTTTATGAAAGATTCGTATCTCCTTTTATTATAGACTGTCGTGCTTCTTTGTAAAATATGCATTTATTTATTTATTTGAAAGAGAAAAAGAATGCCAGGGCCTATTGCCCTTGAAACAAACTCCAGATGTTATGCACCACTTTATGTATCTGACTTTACATAGGTAGTGGGGAATTGAACCCACACCAGCAGATTTTGCAAGCCAAGTGCTGAACCATTTTTCTTGCCCAGAATTTATTGCTTCTGAAATGTGCTACATGCAACTATGCTCACCTCAAATCAAAATTAAATTATCAAATGTTTAATATGTGCCTTGTGAACAAAATAAGCACCTAAATATTCAACTTTATGAGTCAATATCTAACCCCACTGATCAAACAAGACTACACAATGGAAAATTATATCTAAAGAACTTGAAGCAATGAAAAGGATTTAAGAATTAAAAATATAACACA
The DNA here is from genome assembly GCA_004024765.1 of Zapus hudsonius. Lineage (NCBI taxonomy): Eukaryota > Metazoa > Chordata > Mammalia > Rodentia > Dipodidae > Zapus > Zapus hudsonius. The sequence goes on from PVHP010000865.1 coordinate 45,950, forward strand.
TGTATTTATGCATAAAGTAATATATGAATTTTAAATGTATATAATTTCTAGATATTTTTATAATTCTTAAGCATGTGTACAGAGTTTTGCCATGATGTCAGAATTACTATTAATATGAGATTGTGTGAGCAAAGAGAAATTATAAAGTCCTCTACCAATTCTCACTAAGTTAAGAATTAAATAATTTATGGAAGTTCTGGCTTATAATTATATAAGAAACTAAGATTATGATTACAGGCAAAAGTATTAAATATCTTAAATTACTTGCTACTTCACTGTGAGGTTAATAAAAATATTTGTGTGCTTAAACTTTAAAATGTTATATTTATATAGTTGATTTTCCAGTACTTTCTTGGTTTACAAATTAATTTATAAGAGGAATGTTCATGAAATTAGTAAGTGTAATTTCCATTTGAGTAGAATTGGAATTTATTCTTCTCTGATGCTAATTTTTAGGGATGTTTGCAAAGAGTTTCTTGAATGTTGTGCACCTCTACCAATATTTATCCGGAATTGTTATATACATAATACTTATATGTGTATTTCACAATATAGCAAAATACTAAAATTCTGGGGGAAATCATACATTTTCCTCTGCATAGATATGGTCCTGTCATAGCAGAAATGCACAGTGTATATGACTTATTTATGTTTAATCTTAGAAACTACTTTTGTTTCTCTCCCTTTTGAGATCATTGAATCATTCATAAATAATACACTTCATTAGGAAGGTGCCTTGGAGCTTCAGAAGCAGACATGAACAAACCATGGTAGATAAGTGGTTCAAAAAATAATTTTTTAGATCACTGGAATATCATTCAAGTATTTAATAAACTGAAGATGATTTTGGGTTGATATCACATTACAGTTTCTATAAAATATTTTGGTTTTAAATAATTTGAGCTACTTTCTATATATCTGTATATGTTTTGTGCATAGCTATATATAGTTTTCATATATAAAATGACTGTATGTTTCAATGCAAGGTTGAGTTAGTATGGTGGAAAAAGGTTGAATGTTCTGGATTCAGAGCTAAGTTTCAATCCTACTCATAGTGCTTAAACTCAGACTCAACTGCAATACAAAATAATATTCATTTGGAATAATTTTAAATAGAAATAGAAGTCTGGCCTGGCAGCCTTTGGACTACATAGTTAAACTCTGTCTCAAGAAAAAGTAGAATTACTCATTGATTGCATAATGTGTGTAGCATCTTTCTCATTCTCTCCATGTGAGTGAATTCTAGATAGAACCTCACTTCTAACATGAAATATGGAAAATACATCCAGACCAGGACTCTTTATTTCTTTTGACATATAGAGACTTAGGCTCTCCTAGTCATCCAAGAGCTCATGAAATGTGAAGTGTGATGGGGACAAAGATTTCTCTTGTTCTGGCACATACTGGATCAGGTTTCCCTAAAGAACTTGTGTGCATGAGATGTTTGGATTCTTTATGGCAAACACAAAATTATGATAAAGAACACATCTCTGACAGAACAATTTGAAATACCTGCAAGTCAGACATAACAATGGGACTGCTTTATTCTTACTGTTTGGAGAAGCCACAGAGAACTTATTTGTTAATTATATTCATGAGTGATTCATGAAAATTTAAAGAAAAAGTCAATAATACTTTCCTTGCTTATAAGTATTTATTTTTTTACCCATAAGGCATTTTCACAAACTCTGAGTTTTTATAAAAAGTGCTCAATAATGAGGAGCAGACATATAAAGGATCATTGGATACTTGCCTTGAAGCTGTGTTTACACAGCAAGCAGCACTGTTTTTCTTAGATTGATTTTTTTAAATCAATAAAAATAGCAAAGTTTTTCTAAAGGCATTTTTAATCACGAGATGCAAAGAATTTGTCCTCTTTACTCTTTATCTTGGGGGAGGGGGCACCAAAGACTATACACACCCACCCACACCCACAAATCCCCAGCCTCTCTGGGTGACCACACTGTGAGGATGGAGCAGAATTCACGGACTGGCAGGGATAAAACAGGGCTAGAGAGGAGATTCTGCACACCCACAAGGCCCACAGGGTCTCAGCAAGGCCCCTAGCACACTTGTTTCCTGGACTCTGCAGAGCCTAATGCATCCCACGGACCTCTGCTGTCCACTAGGCTCTGCCCAACTTGATGTTTCGTTTTAACACACCCAGCAGATCTAGCAGGAAAGGAAGGCATCGTGGCATTGTTAAAGAGGGCTAGAATGAGGCTTAGGATCAGGATTTATGATTTATATGATTTGGGGAATTGAAGGTTATTTCAATTTCAGGTTTTGATCTCAAAACGTTGTTTTCAAAGAATGAAGATTTTAAAGCCAAACTGTCTTTCATTTCCGCTGATGCTACAGCTTGGAGCCCCAGAATCAACCATTAATTGAACAAGAACAGAAAGTGTAACAGGATATTCAAAGTTAAATGTTCCTTTCCCAGTGCCTCACCCACTGTTCAGCAAGAAAGCAAAAGCCGAGTTTTAACAATTACAGGTCTGGGTAATGTGGTTTGGTCTTCATACCTTCACTCAGGTGGAGCCCGAGAAGTTGAAGACACTCACAGAAGGTTTGGAAGCCTACAGTCGAGCCCGGAAAAGGAACAGAAAGTAAGCACAAACTTTTGTTTTCCATTTTGCTTTTCAATGATATGATTCACTGGTTTTCTTTCAAAGGGTCAATGAAATCTCACTGGTTCTCTCCACATTGTGACCTAAGTACCATTAAAAAAAAATCCTTCCCGGATTGGCTTCCTCATGGGGTCTCCCCCCCCCTCCCCCCGGTCATCTTCATCCCAGTGTGTGTTGTAAAATAAAATATGATTACTATTTCTTTGAATGACAACTAAACAAATAATGCTCTGGAAGTTTGGTGAGTTCTGTAATTGCTAATTCAAATAGGTAAATAGTTTCAGGGGGTGGTTGTATCCATTTGCACATGTAAAAATTTGGGCAGATTAACCATGAAAGTGATGCTAGTGATTTTTGTTGTTGTTGTCTTTGGAAGTAAAACAAGAAATTGAACTTTGTACTATTATTCACGTTTTTCTGGCTCCTTAGTCTCTAAATGAAACATATAGATAAGCAGATAATATTAGAAGCCATTTTTGATGCAATTTTATGTATCATAATTGTTAAAATGTCATTGATACATGTGTTCTATGTTTTGATCTCTATGCTATCAAGCAACCAAGAATTATTTATTAATTTGTATTCATTTGGAAGATGATTCTTATATTTCTCCGTGTTCACACATAGACTTGGCCTTTTTGTTGTTGTTGTTTTGTTTTTGAGATAGGGTCTCACTTTAGCTCAGGCTGACCTGGAATGACCTGAAACTCACTCTGTAGTCCTAGGCTGGTCTTGGTGATCTTCCTACCTCTGCCTCCCAAGTGCTAGTATTAAATGTATACACCACCACACCAGGCCTCTATTGCTTTTAATTATTTTATTTTATTTTCAGTGCTGGGACAGACCCCAGGGCCTTGTGCATGCTAGGCAGGCGCTCTACCACTGAGTTCATCCTCAGTGCCACTTGCCATCTTTTGAAACTGTCACTGACTAGTAGTAGTCTTGCATAAAAGTCTTCAAGAATGATACCCAATATCTGTTGAAGTGCAAGCTCTTTTCCCTGGCAACAATGTAGAAGTCACCAGAACTTGAGGAGACCTCAAGAGGCTGTCTCATAAAAGACGACAGCTGATGTCCCAATGTTGAGGCTGTCTGGAAAGCAGCAGGATGGCACTGAGTGGTTGGGTGAGGGCTCTGAGTGCTTAGCTCATAACTTCCCTCTCTATCTGATGAGAAGCATAGGGACCCATGTCCTCGGCAGAGGTAAATAGAGCAAGGCAGTAAGATACAGATGTAGTGAACCAGTCGTAGAATATGTTTCTGTCAGTGAAACATGCTTGTCTCTTGGATTATATGCAGAACACATTTGATTATATGCAGAACACAGAAGCAAGGTAACTCCTCCAGATATTTAGATACACTGCCTTGGAATGAACTGAATTATCCCCATTCATTTTCAGTCAAGCAGTTTCTGAAATACAATAATGCATGACATTTTTTTAAACTTATATTGATAATTTTAATGCATGTACATGGAGTATTTTTATCATAATCTCCTCCCATTACCTTCGTTTGTCCTCCTTCCCTCCCTTCTTCCTCTGAATTACTTCTTCCTTCCTACTAGAACACATGTCAATTTTTTAACAGTTTCTTCAAATCTAGTTTAATAACTAAAGGAGTGGTCTTCATGGTAAATAACCGAGAGCTTAAAGAAGAAAATATGAAGCAAAAGTTAGTAAAATGCAGCTTCATTTATCATACTATTGTCTCAGCAGACTGACTTGCATTGCACATGCCAAGTAAAATGCCTTACATTTTGCAAATCCAGTTTATTTTATTTTATTCTCCCAATCACAAGATGAGCCAGAATTACTGAACCCATTCACAATGAGGACACTCAGACTGAAATAGCTTAAATAATTAGCTGAAAGTTACATAAATGATAAATGATATATTAAACTAAATAACTTATTTATTCCCAATTTGAGGAAACTAATTTAGAAAAAAAAATCTGTGCCAGGCACATTGCTTCAGTCCTTCATCAGACTCAAAAACAAGTTTTTAAAAAAGTGAAAATAGCAATTACAGCAGTATATGTAGGTGTAGCTGGGAGTCACAGGGAAGGGCAGAGGTAGGAGGATGAGTTCAAGGCCATGAGTTCAAGGCCACCCTGAAACTACATAGTGAATTCCAGATCAGCCTGGGCTAGAGAGAGACCCTACCTTGAAAAACCAAAAAAAAAAAAAAAAAAAAAAAAAGGAAGGGGTCCATCCTAGAGCTAAGTCTGAACACACATAGTTATTAGCCAGACTGAGTTAGGATGTGCATGGTGGGGAGAGGGGATATAAGACTATAACCTTTGTAAAACAAATTCATTAATTTAAAAATCTTAAGTCTATACTTCTCAGTACAGATGACAACTGAGAATAAACCTTGAGTTCCTTCACAGTTACCCAGGATCATGCTTAGTAAACTCCTCAAACTCCACAAGATGACCATGGTCTCCTAGAACTAGAATGGGTAGGTCAATGAATGACAATATATACATGATGAAATACTATACGCAAGTCAGAAGGAATGAATATCTTACATTATATCAACTTTAATAGTGCTCAGAAATGGTATAGTAGTGCTCACCATTAATCCCAGCACCTGGAGGCAGAAGCAGGAGGATTATGAGTTTCAAACCAGCCTGGGTTACAAGAAGCTGCCTCAAAATACTAGCAATAATGATGGGAAAAGATGATATATATCATTTTATACTCTTTGTATGTGCATAAAAGGACATTATTATGTCCTTTTATTAGGTCCTGCTCATGCACATATCATGTACCATATAAGAACAACCTATAACTGGAGATGGCATGTAAAAGAATGTGATTAGAAGGTACTAAACAAATAGAAATACCAGATTTATTTTTAATAAAAACAAGCTGACAGAAACATGTAATTTACAAGCAGCTTATTTTGGGGCATGGACATGTTGGGGCTATTTTACTCTGTAAACTTCTCTGTATTTTAACTTTCTAAAAATAGTTGGAAATAACATAAAAGCTATAGGCTAGATTATAAAGCCAGAAAAAGTGGCAGAGAATAGTGTTAGTATTATCCTAAGAATTTGATTAAAATCAATACACTAATCTTTCAACTGAACTTATTTGAATGCACATTTGTTTTCCAAAAGCCATAGTGCTCATTTTGGGTTAATATATTTGGCAAACATATGCACACTTTATGTGCCTAGAAGTGTAATACTGAGAGGTAGAAAACTCGGAGTTCTGTAAGGTATGCAGAAAGAAAATGTATGAATTGTCAGGACACTGTGTGCTGAGGATGAGACCTAATGAAGGCTACATAAGCTGAAAGCTGTTATCTGAAGGTATGTCCCTGATGTTCAGAAAGACTTCAAATGCTTTTACGGCCACAGTAAATAGAACGGTGAGCCAAATTGTCCTACAACTTTAGATTTCCAGCCTCCATGTGGAGGCAGAGATTGGAGGTAACTCTTGGAAAGCAGGGGCAACAGCCTGTAGGAGCTAAGTTTGCCTTTGCAGCTCTTCTCTTAGTTTTCCAAACAGGATAAATGGCTACCTTAATAGTCAACAGATTTGGGAGTAATTATTTACATGTGCAAAGAAGGAAAAACCAGTTAGCAGTCAGGATGGGTAAAGAGTACATGACCGCAGAGAAGGGCAGTGTGGATTTATATGATTGTAGAGAAAACGTTCAGAAATGACAGATGTATGTACATTATTCATGGCTAACATGTAAAGGTATGTTGAGTAGAGAGCAAGGTCAAATAAATAGTAGACACCCTGAAATCATCTCTCTTTATCTGTCCAAATAGTCACACCATTTCAGTTTGAAATGGTGCGGACCAAGCTGCCAGCTGTTTCTTACATTAATGAAAGTGAACCACGATTTCAGCCTTCCTGCTTAATTCCACAAGCCAGGAAGCTTCAGCGAGGGCGAAGGGAGCTCCCTAGTGGCCAGAGCCTGTAGTTGAGTAGTTGAGTCCCTCTGCCCTCCAGCCATGCCTGCACACTAGAGGCGATGTGCAGCAGGCTAAGGCTGGGCGGAGACCCTGGCCCAAGTTTCTCCCCAATTCACCAGAATGTGGAAACATGTAGAAGGAGGCCGTGATCATTTCCCCACTTCATGGTTTTGTTACTTTATTCATCCGCATTAAGTACTGAACCCAGAGCAAAGTTTGGTCAGCTGCACTGTCCAAATGTGAATATAAATTGTCTTTCTCTGACAGAATTGGTACTTTTGTTTTCTGATTAAGAAATTAAATTGGGATTGTGTTTTGTTAATTTATTAATCTGGCACGTTGGTTTCATTAATTTCAGAAGTGGAAAACTGAATAACCATCTAGAAGCTGCTATCCATGAGGCCATGAGTGAGCTGGACAAAATGTCTGGGACTGTAAGTTGATTTATTTTTCCATTATACTGTGTTGTTCTGTGTTTCTTTGAAAATAAATTGTATTGACACTTTTTTAGCAAAGTCTCTTGAATATTGTCAAGCAGTTAACAAAGCAATACTATATTCCTAGGCTAGGAAGAAAGACTGACATCAGAAAAAGTATTCCAGAAAAATAGACTAGCATTATTAACTATGTCTTTTTTCTGAGATAAGTAATTTTGTTTTCCTACATAATATTCTTTTAAAATGTAAGCAGCCGTATTCTGCATTTGACTCTGTGACTACCAGTGGCCTTTACTGGTATGAAAACAGTCAGTAATGCAAATTTTTATTCCATCCATTAAGCAAGAAACAAATGAAACAAAGTTTTAGTCAAGATAAAGAATATGTTGAATTCTCATTTTCCTTCTATTACCTTAAAAATAAAACGGTACAATATCCTGTTGTTAATATAAACTATAAACTCTGGATTTAAAGAAATAATGTTTACTTTCTCTTTCTTTTTTATTGGACTATGTATATTATAGTGTTGAATTTAAAGAAATAGTGTTTACTTTCTCTTTCTATTTTTTATTGGACTATGTATATTATAGTGTTGAATGTACAAGGTTTAATCATTGTTCTCCAGTTCTCACATGGATCCATGTGAACACATAAAATATAATTTTATAAATCTCTTTAAAAGCATGAATGAGCTGACTTACAGTCTTAATAAATACTTCATAAAAAGTCATTTATTTTACTTGAATCTGAGTTAAAGTTAGCTGAGTTCTAACAACCCATCCAGTAGCTACTTAATAATGGATAAAAGTATGAGATTCACAACAGGTTGGCATTGGTGTTGGCCTTATAAATTTTGTAATCCAACCTATCATTTATTTCATAGAAGGATTCACTGAGGCTCTAAAACATTGAATTTCCTGGGCTGGGGAAATGGCTCAGCACTTAATTCACTTGCCTGAAAAGTCTAACAGCCTTGGTTTGGTTTTCCAATGCCCACATAAAGTCAGATTCACAGAGTGGTGTATTCATCTGGAGTTTGTTTGCAGCAGCTGGAAGGGAGCACCCACTCACACACACATTCTCTCTCCTTAAATAAATAACTTAAAAAATTTTTTAAACATTGAGTTTTTGATAGACTTATGGGAAAATTCTAGAGCAGGCATTATAAATACAAGGTCTTTTAAGGCTAGGCAAATATCTATAAGTAAAGTGGATTGGTATGAGGATAACAGCACTTCCAGCGAGCTGAGAATAGCCAACAAAGATGCACGGATTAGGGTAGGCTACCCACCAGTTCCCAGGCTCAGAATCTCAACCCAGAAAAGGCTGTTGCTCACTTGAATCTGGTTGAGGAAGGGGCTTCTCCATGTAGTCATCCAGGAGCCTAGATGCCTTCTGTACATAGTGCCACCATTCCTTAGGACTTTGGAGTATTCTCTGCATCCTTTGGTCAGCTTGATGAGTGAAAAGGAGTACAATGAGGGCTGTCAGCACAGTTTCCATGGGCTCGGTCCAGAAGCTCATCAATTCTAACTTCCATTGACCTGGACCACTTGGCCATTTTTACTCCAGTGAGTTAGGAGATGTATTATACAATGTGCCTTCCCAGGAGAAGGAGAAGATAGGTTTGGCTGTCATCTCACTACTACACTCTGCCTTGGGACATTTGGCTTTTGTGGTCAGCAAGCACTGGAGAGTGACAAGGTAACCTGAGGCATGCACTCCATCCAGAGGCCCTTCCTCCTTCATGCTCCAGCAGAGTGGAGCCATGTGAGAGGCTCTGCTGCTACTGCAAGATTTCCCCAGCTTTCTTGAGAAGCTGGAAGTAGAAAAGTAGAATTTCTCCAGTTCCAGTTACCTTCTCATTACTAGAACAAAACACTAGAGCAGAAGAAGTTCATAGAAAGAAAAGGTTTCTTCAGCTTACAGTCTTGAGGGGAAGTTTCAACATGGTGGGAAAAGCATGGTGGGAAAAAAGCAAGAAGCTGGCTTACATCATCACATAGCAGCAGCAGGGAGAGAGCAGCAAGAGGGGGCGACCTAACACTGGCAAGTCCTGAGGCCTGTCCTGGTGACACACCTCCAGCAAGGCTCCACCTCCCATAGGTGCTGGGAGGCTATGGGGAACATTTCCCATTCAAACCACCGCTTTTCAGGCTACATTTGGTCCACAGATTACTAATTTGCAGTTGTATATGAATATTTCTTCCCTCAGTTATATAAATCCTTTCATTTATAGCTTTCAGTTATATGTATGTATGTATATGGAAAGGTTTCGGAGCAAAAGACAATTTGAGAAATTCAAATTTTAAATATATTTTTAAAGTATTTTACACTCAACTAAAAAAACACTAGCCTTTGCTATTGTCTAAATGTGTGTGTGCGTGTGTGTGCACACATGTGAAAATGTGTACATGCACAGAGTATTGTGTGGAGTTGTAGCATTTGCACATGTATGAGAAGATGCAAGACCCCATGCATGCATGTGCAAGACCAGAGGAGAACTTCCGGTTCCTTCCTCTATCACTCATCTGCAGATTTCCTTCAAAAAGACAGAGTGGTCAGGGAGCCCCTGCAAATCTTCATTCTCCACCTCCCAACAGCACTGAGTTTACAGACACACAAAGCCATGCCCAGCTTTTAATATATTAATTGACCCAGGCAGTCTAGGTCCTCATACCTAAGTGGCAAGTGCTCTAACCCACTGAGCCATCTCCTCAGCACCCCCCCTTAAAACACATAATTGAGCTAGCTGATAGTGGACCTCAAGAACTATCTAAGTTCTGGGATAGTACATTGGTAGGTTGAAATTGACTGTGACAGAAGCATTTATACCATGGAAATTGGCAAATGCTACATTGAACTTGTATCAAATGCTGGTTGCTAGACATTTGTTTGGCACTGCCTTGAGTCCCCTGCTTCTCTGGGTCTTACTTTGCTACTAGCCATGTTACAATTTGGGTTGCCTGATTACCTTTTTCCTGCCCTCAAAATATATCCAGTACTTAATACAGGGGTACTGCTCGACCCCCACTCTATCTGATACACAGCCTTGGTGCTGCTCATTCCTGAATGAGTATAGCATAATGTGTTGTAGAGGTGCCTGTAAGTTCAATTCCCCAGCCCCCAGGTAAAGACAGATGCATGAAGTGGCACACACATCTGGAGTTTGCAGTGGCTGGAGGCCCTGGTGCGCCCATTCTCTCTGTCTCTCTCTGTGTGCAAATAAATAAGAATATCTTTAAAAATAATGAATTGTATTAATTGCTGTCCACAGCTTACACCTATTGAGACCAGTACTGAGACCATCTGTTGACAACAACAGATGGTAGTTTCCATGCAGACTCTTCTTGTAAACAAGCATCTTGAGCTAATGTGCTTTGTCCTGAGATCTTTGATATTTCTTTGTAGTATAGAATAAGTAGTGTGAGTAAGTGAGAGAAAAAAAGCATGTCTGGCATGTGCTCACCTTGCAGGTGGTGGTGAGATTGGTGACCCAGGGGTCTGTGGCAGGAAAGGCTCTGTTTTTGTTTTAAATGTACAACAGCTGCCCTTCACTGTCCCCTCACTTGCTTTTCTCTCGTCCATCCCTGTGCTCCCTGTTTAGTTGAGTCCCCAAAGTGCTGCTCTGTTCATCAGGCTCCACCACTGCTCATCCGTTGTTCTAACTGTGCGCAGACTCAGGTTTGGTAAAAGAAACGTTGAATGCCTTAGGATATCAGTAACAAAAAGTGAAGCCACACTGTTTCCTACCTGGTCATATGATGTTTGTGATTTCAACCTTCTTGTTTTTGTTCCACCTTTTCATTTCCAGGTTCACCAAATCCCACAGGGAGACAGACAGATGAGACCCCCCAAGCCCAAGAGGAGGAAGATCTCCAGATAACAGAGACTTCTCCTCTAACTCGAGCATATCATAGGAGCATTCACAGCTGCGTCTGTATATAACTAGACATATTGATATGGCCACTGTTGTATCAGTATTTCAACTATGGCAGATTGCTACACCACCACAGGGTGCTAAAGGGGACCGTGATAGAGGTGTTTTGAGCAGGAAGGATAATGAATGCTGGAAAAAAAAACTAATCAAAAGCCCTATATGACAAGAGTGATAAATGGTCAAGAGAGTGCTGAGAAACTCTTTTTCTATAATACTAAAATTGTGATGATAAGAAATAGTCCAAATGTTTCTGAAGAATTTTCAATGTTGTATATAGAAAATGCAGAATTTCATGGTGATATTAGAAATGTAAATAGTGTACAATATTGTCATGTACAAGCGTACCTAATGCACACTTTATCTTTTATTGTACAAAGAAATAGTGTACAAAACTCTTTGGTTTCTATGGAGTACACCTACCAGAGACTACCAGTGTAAAGTGATAAATAAAAATACAACCTAAATGCTTTTCTATGATAATGTAAAAGATGCTGTTTTTGTATTTAACAGCAGAGAAAAGGCATCATGATGTAATATCTGAATCATGACACACACTGCACACCACTGAGTGTCCATTTATATTGTCTATCTGGACCGAACCTTGCTTGGAAGCACTGGACTCAATTTTGGGGGTCTAAGAACTTACAGCTTTGTAAATTTCTTAAGGGATGAAGGCTCACAGGTCTAAATTGAGAATTCAGAAACTGCAGCCATTTGTTACAGAATAGGCTTTATTAAAAAATAATTTAGATAAACTATTTTACTCAGTCATTACATAGTTAATATTTAATTTGACTCAGTCATTTATGTATTTAATATTTGATAGCTACTTGTTGAACTAGATAGCTTACCACAAATGATGCTCATGATTAAGGTTTTTCTGTGAACAATATCTGACAAGGCAGAACTTTCCATGTCTACACATGGAGGCAAATGCTACGCTTTGAAACCATAACAGAGGTAAGGGTGATTATAGTTCAGGGTTATTTTCTTTTTTTTTTTTTGTAGTGGCAAAAATAAATACAAAAGCAGATTTCATATCCATATTATCAGTGTTACTTAACCCAAATGTTAAAATGGCTTATAAAATTATTAACAATGGTAATTTTTATCAGTATTATGTAGCATATCAGATTTATTTTATTTAAAGAATTATTTATAACATTCACAGATTCTTTTATATATATATCAATGTGGCTGAAATGTACAAGTTAAATATATTAACCAAGTTATTTATATTATATTAAAAAATGTGAAACAAATGTAGAGAGAAAATACTACATTACAATTCTACAAACCCCAAACTGTGAGCCTTTGTAAAGTACAAGGTAATTAACAAGACATGTAGCACAACATAATTTTCCCTTTTTTACAGTTCTTGTAGTGGTGGTATTCCTTATCCCCCAGATAGTTGGCAAAGTTTCAGGCCTTCTCAATTAGAGGTTGTCAAATTTCGCTTGAAACCACCAGCCCTCACCCCAAGCCACCAGAAAGCACTGCCTGTCCTCTCGCCCAAGGCTCCTCTGCAGCCCAATACTAAGCTGCTGGGAGATTGTCCATAGCAGGCTCCCAGATGCCACCACCTTCCCACTCCTCTCCTCACACTCCTCAGTCCAATCATGTGGCAGATGTCCAGTTATTCGGGAAAGAGGAAACCAAGGTCGTTCCTCAGATTGGTTTCTTGGGCCCCAGCAACAAGAGCACACCATGTGGGCTGCATTTTGACAGCGACTGTTCTGAGTTCTTCTCCCAGGTCTCCTGTGTCTTCTCTGTCCCTTGCACTCCTGCCCTCCTCTACCCTTAGAGATGATGGGGTACAACCAACTGTACAGGTCTGGATGGAAGCTGGAGTCTTTCTGTAGGAGATAGGTCCTCTTCCTCTTTTGAGCACTGGGGGTGGGGCGCCTGCTCAGTCCTTCCTGCAATCAATCATATTACGTAATCTTTTGTGTAATTCAGTGGAAACGTTTTTGGTACAAGTTGATATATTTGGTACATTTAAACCATTAATGATATTTTCTTTTTGCATCAACATGCTTTTCTCTTGTTTTATGTTCATACCTGTGTTTCTTCACAGATATGTCTGTGTTTGTATGTTGAATGTGTCTGCATGTGTTAGGTGTTGGTTTACAGAAGATGCTTTCATCTTCTGCCTTTCCATTTTCAGGGTCTTTTGAGTGAATTCTGTTTGCGAGTCTTTGTCATTGTACATGTTACGTCAGCAACCATGTAAGGCACGTGTCTTCCTGTGGCTCCTAGCTTCTCTGTGAGTGCTGGGTGTGACTGTCTCAGTGTCCCTACCCCCCTCCCCGTTCTCTACTCTCTGATGGTTGTATGGGTTCATGTACGTACTAAGTATAAAGATTGTCAGTGTTTTAGGTCGTGCAGTACATCTCCTTTAAAATTAAAACATTGGTCATTCATACTTCACTTCTGCTCATAGAGCCATTTCTTTCTCATTGTACTGAAGCCAGATCATTTTAGTGAAGGCTAGCCCTTCGGTGTTAGTCATTTTTTTTTTATTTCTTGAAGTAACCTTTTGAAAAGAAGAAATATCCAAGAATGGGATCAGAATGATTTTTTTTTTTGCTCCTTTAAAGAACATTATTGTCCCCGCTAGAAAAAGAAATCTAGTTTATTTTATGTTCCTTAACAGTTCTAGGACACACAAGGAGAATAAACTACATATCTAAGTAGTTTATGAGTGGAAATTAACTGAGAAGCTCTTATGTGGTTTGTCCTGTTTGTAACATCGCAAATAATCCACAATTTTTATGACTATTTAAAGGAATATTTTTGCTTTGTGCTTTTCAGTTGCATCGTTAATGCTTGAAGAACAATCACCCTCATTTATTGAGACCTTGACTTGAAGTTTTGCTGTGCCTGTTCTTGTAAGAAAATGCAGCTTCTTACTTAAACATAAAGCTGCAGAATTGTGGGAGCAGCAGAAGGTGGTTTTGGTTTTGTTTTGTTTTTTCCTATAAGTTTAGTAAAGATTCTCATATCGCATGAGTTGATTCCTTTTCAGTTGCAGACCACGATGGTAAATTGATGTGAACTGTGGTAATCTTCCATGCAATTCGCAGTGCGCCCTTATAAGTCACAAGCAATTCTACATTGGGATTTTAAAATCCAAACTGCTTGGGATGTTGGTGGCACAGATCTTTCTGAGTGAAAACCGAGGCTGTAGACCTCACTGAAAAATCTAATATCATGTTTTCTTTGACCACTTATGCCCAGTGATACAATGAGAAACTCAAGGCTCTTCAGTGTAGTTGGCACGTTTTGCATTACTCCATCCATCTGGAGGATATGAACAAAAGATGTCAACCAGCCATGGCTGTACTACTGAATGAATTTATATTTTCCTTTCATTCACTCTATCACATTTGCATTAGCCAAAGAGATAATAGCATTAGGAATTCATATGTGTAAACAACCGAGAAGTGAGTATTAAGTCAGTGAGCCAAAAAGCAATAAACAACTCAAGCATGAGAGATCCTGCTAACAGTGGGGAGTCTGATAGAGAAAAAAATATATAAAACTATTATCTTCAAATATGAAAATTAATTTGTATCTACTGTAAATGTTTATTATCAGCCTTATCTGCTTTATACACACTGTGTGTGTGCCTCAGTGACCTTTTATAAACCTGAAAAGTGGTTGATTTATTAATTTGTTATGTAAATACAAAGTTGTCTATAAATTGGAAAGTTTGATGCCATATGGCTTCATAATATACAATGTGTTTTGTAACATCATGCCTTCATGGATTAAGTATAAATACACTGGATTGTTTGTGTAGAAAAATAGCAATTTACATTTCACTTGCATTTCAAATGGATGTTTTTGTCCAAATGGTTTTACTATTAGAAAAAGAAAATGACCTGAATGTTTTCACTGTGAAAAAAAAATATGGTTTTGATTTAACCAAAACTTTTTCTTACATGCAAGACCATTCAAGCCCATGCTAAATGCCGAGCACTCTAAGATTTCCACAGGAGATCTACACCAGAGATCTACCTAGCAAACTCCCATGCTGACTTGCTCCGTTGAGAGGCAAGCTTCAAATATTTCTTTTGAATATTAGGCAGGGCAGGTATCCCAGCCTTCTTACTCATTTGTACTATTCCCACACATCTTAGAAAGCATGGCTTCAATAATTAGGGCCTAGTTCTTATGAGCCCAGGGGCTGCCAGGTGTCACCTCAACCAAGGCTTTCTCAGCCTTGGGACTACTGACATTTTATGCAAGGTCATTTTTGTTTGAGGGAACATCTCTGGCCTCCACCCACCACATGCCAGTAGCCCTTTCTCCCAGATCAGAACAATAAAAAGAGACTGCAGATAGTACCAAGTCTCACCAGGGCTAGGAATGTAAGGGGTTCAAAGTGGGGTGTGAAAACACTGCCTACACTGAGTCAGCTATGGCATATGTGTCTGTATAACATCTGGGGAGATTTGCATGCTATAATGAGCAGGAAACTGACTTCTGGAAGCATCCAAAATCAGTGCCAAAGCCCATGGTTAGGCAAGTGAATACATTCATAGATCATAAGCCCAGGGCAATCATGTCTGAGGTTGTGACTTAGGAGAGTTAGCCTAAATGCATACAGTGCATATTTTGCAAGATGACTGAGAGTCCACGTTTACAAATGATGCTGTAACTGCCTCCTTTGGGATAAGAGAAGGAATTTGCCCCTGGGGACCATGTTATATGTATGTTCTAACAACTCTCCAGAGCAGCCTGGCTCTGGGGTCAATAGTTTTTGGTTATTCTCATCACAATTCTTAAAGAAGCAATTCACAAGATCTTGGAGGTATCACTGATATATTTATTTACTTAAATCTTTCTTGACTGCCATTGTGAGTGACATCTTGTGGGAAGCAATGGAGACTCTGGTAAGCAGGACAAGCCCATTCTTTGCCCTCACAGAACTGATGGAGAGGAGAGCTAAATGAATATGTGAATAGAATACATAATAAGAGGCAGGTTAGGGGAACACACTGCACGACTGCTGATCTTGTTTAATGGTGTTGGGTGCCTGAAGGAGGATGAAAAATGATCAGGAATTAAGCAAGGACTATGTGGCCTGTGAAATGGTGAGTGAGAAGTGTTAGAGACGGTGGAAGGACATGGATCTATGAAGCCTTGGACGTTAAGGGCAATGACTAAAGAACCATGGGAGCCTGGGTAGGTCTTGCCAAGACTTTGCACTTACCATGAGGAGTTATTGTAGGATTTTAAGGGATGATAAGTGTATTTATGTGAAAAATTACACACCTGATTTCATGTGATGAGTTACAGTCAAAATGCAGGCATGGTGAAATTCTTGTATAAAATTCCCTTCAATATATGTTTAAGCTATATGTGAAAATTTTAACTTGGGGTTTAGACTTGAATCTAATTCCCAAGATATCTCATTATGAAAATGTAAGTATTCTAAAACCCAAACCAATCCAAAGTCTGAAACACTTCTCATCCCAAGCATTTCAGGTGAAGGCACTCAACCTGTAATCACGAAGAAACACTGTTTAGTACACTTGCAGCAATAACCTAGAACTTTATTCCATATTTCTTCTACACGATTAGGAAAACAAAAGTGTTTTTATCTTGGTACTGAAAGGTTGGGAAGATTTAAAATCCCAGAGCATTTTGCTAAAGCAATGTGGAGGCAAGGCTTTCTTATCAGAAAGCACAGGTAAGTGTAGGTCAGTGTGGACCTTTGGGATGAGCACCACATTCTGCACACTCTTCTGGAAATGAGATGCTGCAGTGCAAGGTGCTGGAGGTTTCAGGTGAGCACTCAGAATGGATGAAGCACAGGAGAGCCAGATCCCAGGGAGTCAGCCCAGAACAGGCCATGTGGCTAGCAGATCTCTGCCCCCCAGGCCAGGAGAGCACATGGCCTTCCAGTATCCATCCCAGACTAATTATAAATATGCTCTTCCTAAACACCATTAGTCACCTTTATACTCGGTGAGCAGCGAACTTGGGGGCATTTCAAAGCTAATTATTGTTGTTTTTAAAAAGGCAATATGATAACAGGCATCCAATCCTGCAGTCCAAAAGCCAGTAAATAACCCTTCCCTCCAACACGAGGTCCTGAACACAGGGAGTGCACCCTCAGCTGGAGGTAGTCCATTCGAGTGGTCACACTGCGCTTTGCAGACTCCAAGTTGATAGATAGGCACTCAACTCTAGTTCTGCCATTATTGTTTAACTTAGGGCCAGTCCCCTAACTTATAGCTTTCCTCATCTACAAAATAGGATCATACTAGGACTTGCCTTGTGGGCAGAATGGTTGAATGAGATAACACAGCAACAGTTCTTAGTGCTACTGCTATTAAACTGCAGTGTTAACGAGTTTGTTCACCCCATCCCCAACCCTCTACTCCAATCATCATCAGTGGAAGGTATCTTCAGACATAGCAGTTGTATTTGGAATATTGGGACGGAGGAGAGGATCTTCCTTCATAGAGGCCAGTGTGTGTCCTGCTCCTCAGCCTTGGGTGTCGATCTGCTAACCCAATGTGTCTCCTGGGTGATTTCTGCCATTCATGATATTGCATACAGAAATGGATCAACAAAATTGTTACCCAATAAACTAATCTAGAAAAGTCTTTCTCTAAGAAATGAAGTGAGTTGGTCATGGTAACCAGGGCAGAATCAGAATTGGGTATAATTTGAGACCCTCTAACCATCAACCACAGATTAAAGCTGAATTGGGTTCTACAAATAAAGCTAAAGACTTCAAAAGTGTAGTCACCTAGAAACAGTCAAAAGAGCTCAGTACGGGTGATGACATATTTGATTTGAGAGAATAAAATTTGGAATCTGAAGTTCTTGACACTGAAGGGCTCTATGTCTTAAGACAAACCACAAAAGAAAGAAAGAAAGAAAGGAACAAAGAAAGAAAGGAACAAAGAAAGAAAGGAACAAAGAAAGAAAGGAACAAAGAAAGAAAGGAACAAAGAAAGAAAGGAACAAAGAAAGAAAGGAACAAAGAAAAAAGAAAAGATCCTTGAAGCCAGACTCCCAGGGTGTGAATTTGTGTGACCTCAGGCAAATGATCCCCTCATCTGCTTATTTTTATCACCTAAAAATGGGCATGAAAATAGAAGCTACCTCATAAAACTTTTTAGGATTATAATGTATATGAGCACTTAGAAGACATTCCTAGAGTAAGTGCTATGTAAGTTTAATTCTTGTTACTGTTGATAGCTGTGCATGTAATAATTATATCCATGTTAATAGATAATAGCACAGGTGGGAATGAAACAACTCTCATGTGTCCCTAAAAAATAATCAGTCTTCCATGGAGTGACCACTCAACAGGGACAGGCTGTTCACATTTAACCGCCTGCTTTTCTTCTCTGATTTAAACATGAATACTCAAAAGATTTTAAGCAAGCATGAGTCAGGAAGTTACTGAAAGAGTTGAATATGAAAGGGGTGGGCAGGTATGTGTGCTGGGGAGGGGAGTTCATAACTCCTAGGATAAGTTATGCCCAAAGACTAGCATGAAAATGAAGAGATACTGAGAAGTGCTTTTTTAGACAGAAAACAAATAATGTAAAGTAATATTTTTAAATGCTACTAAAGATGATCATTTTTTTATTAGAAGTTTATATCCTAAACCTTGTGCCTACATTATGCATACTGTGAAGACTTTGGCACATCTTAGTAGAAGAGGTTGCAGAAATTTTCACCAGGGGTGGAGAGAGGTGTAGCAGAACACTTTGCTCCCGTGGCCTCTGTAGAGCTTCTTATCCTGGGAAGAGAGGAAGATTACACGTGGTGAACAGCATGCAGGTCCTGCTTACTCAAGGCTTTGGTCTCTGGACAGTGGCTGAGTGGGAAATCTCCAGTGGCCTTTTACAGGCATGCCCAATTTCCAATCAAACAGGGATCATCTTAAATCAGTCATCTTCACATTTCAAAATAAGAATGGAGACCAGGTGCTTTTGAGTTCAGGCCAATTCTCACTCGTTCTGGTGTATCTGGCATAAAATGAAAAACTTGAGTGTTCTCATCTGTCTTTACCTCAGCCACCACACAAGGCTATCATGAGATCCACATGCCCAGGCATGTGAGGGTGTGTAGCAAATATTGTGCAAATAAAGTCAGAAGGTTTCCAGGCCTGTGTATTAAGTTCTTTTCAAGACATAAAGATTTCCCAGGGATCCTACAGTTGACCACACTAAGGAATTTTCTCTTGAGGAGCTTTAGTCTGAACCCAGGTTCTGAAGGCTTTCTGAGAACACAGATTAAACCAGGTAGGCTGGGGAGATAGCTCACTCAGCAATGTCTGCTGTGCAAGCCTGAGGACCTGAGTCTCATCCCCAGCACCCTTACAGAGTGCCAGAAGAGGTGCTGTGTGTCTACAACCCCAGAGCTAGGGAGAGGGAGACAGTGGACCCCCATGGCTCACTGGCCAGCCAGTCTAATTTATTTGGTGAGGTCCAGGCCAATGAGAGACCCTGTCTCAATAAAAGTGGACAGTACCTACGGAACAACACTCAAGGTTGTATTCTGACCTCACACACACACACACACACACACACACACTAAAATAGGGCAAACAATGAAAACTTCCATATAACAATTTGATAAGTTTTCATGCTTCCACGTTGCCAAGGTGTTTAGGAAATAGTCTTTGCTTATTCACTCATTCACTCATAAACACTGACACATCATGTCTGTGAGATACAGTGAAAAAGGGGTATTTAAGAGCTTCCATCCCAGTGGATAAGAAAGTGTAAATAATAATTGCAATACTCTGACAAGAGCCAAAGCCAGCTAGCTGTGCATTGCAAAGAGCTCTGGAACACTGGCATCTTAAGTATTGAGGAATAGGGGTAAGTGGTTTCTAGAAGCATAGGAGTTCACACACTGCTTGTAGGGACAAGGCACATTTAAGAGAGATGGAAGGAACTCCAAGGTGGGCCTTCTGAAACAACAAGGATTTCTGTAAGTCTTGAATGTAAAGTAAGGAGCGTGAATGGAAGCTATACTGCAGAGGACGCAGGTGCTTGCAGCTCTTCCAGGCAGTAGAACATGGAAAGCTATCAAAACATTTCATTCTTACTAGTTTTCTTTATTATTATTTTTATTATAACATAATGGGTTTCTTTATGACATTTTCATGTCATTATCATTGTATCTTTTCATATTCACCCTCCCTTGTCCAGCTCCCTTTCTTTCCTCACAAAGGATCCCTTCTGCTTCCATTTGAAGTATTTTAAACCAGATAAGTAACAAGTCCTGCACTATTCTAGGATGCAATGGTGAGTTCCACTGCTACGTTCCCTTCGTGTAACCTTCACAGGATACACAATCTAGCATCAAAGACAGATGTCAAGTAAGTGACTGAAGTTATTATCATGTAATGGTTCTATGGCACCATATAATTTTGATTTAGAAAGGTTACCCTGACCATAATAGTAGGATGAGTAATTTTTCCAATCCTCCTGAGAAAATGCTCCCCTGACACCAGGCAAAAATCCAGCTGCTGAGAGACTAGGTCAAGATAGCACCAACCTCTAAAATTAAGGCCTGGGGATTGACCAGCATTTGGTCAGCAATGTAACAAGGCTACAGTTAGAACCAAGTGTAAACAGTGTGTAGTTTTAGGTCTCTTCTGATATCATGTGTGACTCTGAACAAGTGCACTACTCACTGGGGCCATGATCCTAAGGAGACAGCACATACTTTCACATAAATAGTGGAATATTCTACCAAAACGGCTCAGGCAGTAAAGTGCCTGCTTTGTAAGTATGAGGATCTGAGTGTGATCCCCAGTGCCCAGAGAAAAAGCCTGGAATGGTGGCATGTATCTGTAATCCCAGCACTGAGGAAACAGAGACAAGAGGATACTTGGAACTTACTGGCCAGCTAGTCAAGCCTAATTGGTGGGCCCAAGGTCAATAAGAGACCCTACTTTGAAGAGGTGTACAGTGTTTCTGAAGACTACACCTGCCCCTCCCACACACACACTTGCACACATTTAAAAAATTCTATTTAAGAGGGTTGGAAATTAACATGTTATATCAATCCTTGTTTACTAAGGAGACTTCTAGGTTTTTTTGTGTTGATATTTATAAAATCTTTCTACTAGTAGACTGACAATACAATGGCAATCTGAAGTATTTTTTTCATTGTAACTGTCGGTCCTCAGCCCCTTACACTTAACATTGTTTGTTTGTTAGACTGAATTAAATAGATGAAGTAAAAAGGAACACTCCAATTTATGTATATACAGAATATTATCTTCCTCTCAGTGGACTTACCAGTTTTTAATTTTACAGCAGTTTACTTTTTTATTGCTGAGAAAAAAAATACCCAGCCAGAAGCAGTTTAATGTAGGAAAGGGTTGATTTTTCAGCTTGCAGCTTCAAGGGGAAATCCATCATGGCAGAGAAAGCATGGAAGGAGCAGGAAGCCAGTTCACATCATCACATAAGCTTAAAGTAAGGAAGTAGAGAGAGAAGAATGCTGAAAGCTCAGCTAGTTTTCTCCTTTTTTTTTTTTTTTGAGATAGGGTCTCGCTCTAGCTCTGGCTGACCTGGCATTCACTATGTAGTCTCAGGATGGCCTCAAAAGCACAGCAATCCTCCTACCTGTGCCTCCCAAGTGCTGGGATTAAAGGCTTGTGCCACCAAGCCCGGCTAGTTTTCTCCTTCTTAGAAACTTTAAGAACCCAGCCCATGGGATGGTGACACCCACAGTTAAGGTATGTCTTCCCAGCCCACCTAATCTAATCTAGAAAAATCCCTCACAGACAGAACCAAAGATTTGTTTTCATGGTGATTCTGAATCCTAGCAAGTTGACAATTAGAGATTAACCATCACTGGTAATAGAAGGGAAAAATACTAAAGCAAAAATATTATGTTGTAT
The DNA here is from genome assembly GCA_004024765.1 of Zapus hudsonius. NCBI lineage: Eukaryota > Metazoa > Chordata > Mammalia > Rodentia > Dipodidae > Zapus > Zapus hudsonius. Next base: position 67,791 of record PVHP010000865.1, read on the forward strand.
AGGGTAAGATTTGAGGGTTATCAAACCCTTAATGATCATCATGGTCTAAAATTTTCTTGGCCTAAGATTTTCAAATGCCTATGAAATCAAAGGCCTGATAGTTGTGGCAAAGATTACAGGGAAGATTGGGGATGAGGTGTCCCAGAGGCCACAGATTTTCACCAGGGGACAGAAAGGTGGTACACCTGTCAACATGCTTCACATGAAGAACGCTTAGATGATGGTGTATACGCATATATCATTTTTCATCTATGGTGCTTATCCATCTTTGGGATTGGAAATGGGAATCAAGAACCCAAGTCATAACTGCTGTTGGCATTGACCATTGCTATGCCCACATTATCTGTGAGACCTTCCCTTGCTCAAAAGGTGGCTGTGACTGGTATCTCAAGGGCAGTCAGACCAAATCTGGGGAATCACACTGCAGGGTCACATTGCAATGTGATTGATGTGGGCTGTTAACTGAGACCTTAACTGGCACTGCTTGACCAGAAAATTTGTACATGGCCTCTCTGTGGAGTGGGCTTCTTCAAGCACAATGTCTGGGTTCTAAGAGCAAATGCTCCAAAAGAGGAATCATGTAGAAATAGAATTGCTTCATCTGGCCTAGTGTCAGAGATAGCTCAAGTTGCTGGGATGAAACTCCAAACCAGGTGCTACAGTCAGCTTTCTAGTTGCTGCTCAGAAAGAACCCAACAAAAGCGGCTTGTGGAGGAATGGGTTTATTTGGTTTATGGACTTGAGGGGAGACTCCATCCTGGCAGGGAAAATGATGGCATGAGCAGAGGGGTGGACATCACCCTGCCACAGCACTGCAAACAACATCAGGAAGGTGTGACAAACACTGGCAAGAGAAAGCTGGCTTATAACCCCCATAAGCCCACCCCAACAACACAGCTCCAGCGAGGTTATAAAACCCAAATTGCCATCAGCTGAGGATCTATCAATCAGAACACATTCATTTGGTTGAGGGAGATACCTGGATCAAACCATGATAGTTTGCCCCTGGCCCCCACAAATTAATAATTATAGTGGAGGAATGGGTTTATTTGATTTACAGACTCGAGGGGAGACTCCATCCTGGCAGGGAAATTGATGGCATGAGCAGAGGGGTGGACATCACCAGGTGGAGGACACCTGGATCAAACCATGACACCAGGCATACTTTATGGGAGGAAAAAGACATTTATTTGAAGCTGACAGATCCACACACAGAGAGAAAAACCACCAGCAGCATCTCTAAAAGCAAGCACACTCAATCAGCAAACCTCAGCAACTCCAGGCAGAGCTCAGACTGCTGTCTGCATATGTATAGCTGGAATTCCAGATCGACCCCCAGAAACACCTAGAAAAAAACTGGGATAACCTTGACTCAGGGAACTGAGCTGAAGAGGGGGCAGAAAGAATGTTAGAGCCATGGTGGAGGAGAATATCCAGAAACATCATCCCTCAGCAAGAATACACAAAGGGGTAAGAAAAAAAAGAAAAACTGGCTACCTCTGGTGCAGTTCATACCCCCTAACCTATGGACAGATCCAGCATGAGCACTGAGGAAGTACTCCAGTGGGTAAGGGACAGATAGGAGGGAAACGGGGACACCTTCACGAGTTTTACTCATACAATGTATATACTTATTCATAATAAAGATATTAATTTAAAAAAATAGTAAAATCTAGAAAAAACCCTCTGATCTGCCTGAGGCCTTTAATAAACATCTGAATCTATTAGGGGACATCCATTCAAATGACCACACCTAGCCTCTGGGGCCATGCCTTTGTTTCTGACAAATTCCCATGGTTAAAAGCAAGGCCACACAACCAGCCTGTCATGGTTTGATCCAGGTGTCCCCCACAAACAAATGAATGTGTTCTGATTGATAGATCCTTAGCTGATGGCAGTTTGGGTTTTACAACTTCCCTGGAGCTGTGTTGTTGGGAGTGGGATTATGGGGGTTATAAACCAGTGTTGCGGTCAGCTTCTTTGTTGCTACGCAGAAAAAACCCAAACAAAAGCGGCTTGTAGAGGAATGGGTTTATTTGGCTTATGGACTCGAGGGGAGACTCCATCCAGGCAGGGCAAACGATGGCATGAGCAGAGCGGTGGACATCACCTCTGCCACAGCACTGCAAACAGCGGCAGGAAGGTGTGCCAAATACTGGCAAGGGGGAGCTGGCTTATAACCCCCATAAGCCCACCCCAACAACACAGCTCTAGTGAGGTTCTAATTCCCGAATTGCCATCAGCTGAGGATCGATCTATCAGAACACATTCATTTGTTTGTGGGGGATACCTGGATCAAACCATGACAACCAACTTCCCCTGGCCAGTGTTTGGCACACCTTCCTGCCATTGTTTGCAGTGCTGTGGTGGAGGTGATGTCCACCCCTCTGCTCACACCATCATTTTCCCTGCCAGGATGGAGTCTCCCCTCAAGTCTGTGAGCCTAATAAACTCGTTCCTCCACAAGCCGCTTTTGTTTGGGTTCTTTCTGTGCAGCAACTAGAATGCTGACCACAACACAGGCCTATTTCAAAAACTCAAAAATGTGGAAGGAAAGGACAAACACCCTAATGTCGACCTCTGATGTCTATATGTGCACCATGTCATGTGTGCCCATACACATGCACACAAACATAAAAATAAATAAATAATTAAAAAGAGGATTGTGAGCCCCACTCTCTGTTTTTCTCTCAGTCCCTGGACATGAAGTGACTTTGCTCCACCACACACCCCCACTGATAGGTGCTGCCTCATCACTGCTTGCAAACAACAGGGCCAACTGAGCATGGACTAAAGCCTCTACTCCTCATATGTCATTATGTCAGGGATTTTGTCCTAGTAATAGAGAACTAACACCTGAGTCAAAAGAGAACCTCCTTGATAGCTCACTTCCACTCCCAACAGTGAACAACTACTGGTCAAAGAGGCCTATGAGACCCCCAAAGCAATGCAGACCATTGCCAAAGCACTTGGTTTACCCACTGGAATGAATGGTAAGACCCTATTTCTGAAGACACTATGCTCCTGACATGAACTGACTGAGGCATTCATGGCCCCATGATGGCTACAAATACCCCTACAAGATGAGCACTGTTCTGACCCCATCAACATTTTGACAAAGAGGGCAGAGGAGGGCAAAAGGAAGGAGATAATAAAACAGAGGAAACTACCTTGAAAAGGGAAGATCTTTAGGGGTTGAGGGGTGGAAGAAGAGGAGACCAACACCCACCATGACTCAGGGAACTGAGCAGGAGAGGGGGTGGAAAGATTGTAAGAGTCATGGTGGAGGAGAATATACAGAGACATTGCCCCCCTCAGCAACAATACATGAAGTGGGGTGAAGGGGTGGAAACTGGCTACCTCAACTCCATGAACTGATCCAGTACACCCAATGAGGAGGATACCCAGTGGTTTGGGGACAGGGAGGAGGGAAATGTGAGCACTATCATAAGATTTGCTCATATAATGTATGTAATTATAGATAATAAAGAAACCAAGCAAGAAGAATAAGAAGGAGGAAGAGGAAGAAGAAGAGGAAGAGGGACCAAAAAGGATAAAAATCCAGCAATCCAGTTACTGTATGTTCACATATTAAAGTTCTCAATTTTAAAAAGAAGGAAGCCTCCTTAGCAAGGTTGGAGGGAAAGAGTTTCTTGAAGCAAGGTGCTACTGGGTGTAGGAGGGTGAAACTGGAGGTAGCTACCCTACCCTCCAAACATTGTCCCCACCCCATTTTCTACTACAGGATCAGAAAGAAATTGAGGGGGGGAAGCCTTTTCTAAAAAAAAAGATTTATTTCTTTGAAGAGAGTTACAAGAAAGACACTATGTGCTCTGCAACATTAACTCTCCCTGGGCTCTAAAAGTCTTCATTGAAATTTTTTTAAAAAATCATCATGGATTTGATGCCATTGAATTTCTTGTGTTACAGCTACTTTGGAAGTTGAGTTGTTTTTTTTAAAAATAATTTTAAAATACACCAACTATTTTATTCTTGCAATAATACCAATCTCAGGTTTAAATTAATTTTTTCATATTTATTGTCAATAATTAGATACAATGCATAAGCAAGTCTTATGATGGTACCCCCATTTCCCTCCTCCATCTTCCAAACCTGCTGGGGACCCTCAGGGGGCTTGCTGGACCAGTCCATGGGACAGAGGGTCATGGATTGTACGAGAGGTACTTCTAAACGGTCTCCACCAAACGTGTTCCTGAGTGCCTGTGTCATATTCACAGGCAGACACAAACAAGCCTCAGTAAGTATGAATTTGGCCTTGAGGCCCTCTTTGCCTTCATTTGCCCACTCTGGATAATGGAAAAATCTAATAAACAGGTAGGTCTCATTCAACCTAAGTTTGTAAGAATTCCTCATCTGGGCATGGTGGCTCATGCCTGTCATTCTAGCACTTGGGAAGCTGAGGCAGGAGGATGACTAAGACTCCCTCCTCAATTAACTTAATCTAGAAAATTCTTCACAAACATTCCCATACATTTGTTCCCATAGGGGTACTAAATCATACTGAGGTGACAAGTGAGATTCACCATCACAGGGAATGTGGGTCTGTGGATTACTTAGAGCGTTATTGTACACTAACAGCTCTTTTCATCCACAGAGCTGGGTGAACAGAGTCTTGGGACAGCAGTGAGCCAATGAGAGGAAGAACTTTTTGGAGACAGTTGCAGTGTACAGCTCATTTATTAGTTTGGGGAAGGTGCTTTCATGCAGGAGGGAAAAGGAGAGGCAGGGGGATAAATGGCAAGGAGATTGGCAGGGGGCAGGAGGGCCTGTGTATGTCTTATGAAAGGATTGGCTGGGGCCAGCTGCATAGATAAGCTAGAAGGGCTTTCTCATTGCCTGGGCCTTGTTATCACCTTATCTCTGAATTATGTGAACTCCAGTAAACTCAGGCCTTGAATTGCTTGGACTTATCAGGGTTTGCTGGGGCCTGCAAGGTGGCTGGAGGGGGAAGGGAAGGAGTCAGCCGAACCCCTGCTGGTCTCAGGATGAGGTTATCAGGGTTTTATGCCAGTCTCAATTTCCCTTTAGCCCTATGTCCTCTGTGCCTCTCAGCAGGGTCCCAGAAGGGAACAATAAAATTTCTTCTTGTAGGAACCAAGATACACAAATAGGGCTGGAGATTTAGCTCAGCAGTACAGAGCTTCTCTATTCGCACAAGGTTCAATCCCCAGTACCACCAAAAAACAGAAAATTCATTTCTTCAAGAGACACAAATAAAGATGCTCTTCAGCAATGAGTTCTTGCACTAAAACTCAAGTTGATTATAGAAAAGTAGCCATTACTGACTGGGTCATGTGCATGCCTAAGCCATGAGGATCTCGAGTTTAAGGCTAGTCTGGAAAGCCCAGTTGCAAGAGAAAGAGGAGAGAGAGATACAATGACAACAGTGGAGAAGCCAAAAAGAGAAAATAACTTACAGCCGTCAATGTATTTCGAATGCTGCACTCTTTGTCTCTACATTAATAATAACTCCTTTTTCCCCCTCATGATCATCCTATGAGACAAGTCCTGTGAGGCTTCCCTACAGATTTTACAACTGAGGAAAACAAGGTCAAGTTGTTACCAAGATGACTCACAGTAAAACCATGAAATAAACAAAATGGGCTAGCTCCTGGGTCCACACTTCGCTATCTCTGGAAAGCTCTGCCTGAAGCCACATAGCTTACAATACCTCCTAAATTCAGACACTCCCTTTTCCTGGATTTTCCCTGGATCATCCGAGCTGATTAGTACTCATTATCCTAAATGGATTTCAGTTCCTGGCAAACAAAAGAGCCCTGGCCAAGTCAGATGGGAAGCTTGAGGCTTAAGCCTTCCAGGTAGTAGAGGCTGAAAGTCTTGGGAAAAGGATCCTTGAGCTGGGCTATAGCTGTAGCACTTGCCTAGCACTCACAAGGCCCTACATGACTGTGCATGTACCAACCTACCTCCCAACACAAAGGGATAGAGTTAGGAAGGACTTCTCTTCTCCCATAACTAGGGACCATCTGACTTCTCTTTAACACCAGACACTCACAATGAGTGCCATACAGTAAGTCAACTAACCAAACTAATGGCTATGCCTTTCCAGTAGGCTTGGTCACTAGATGCTTAGGGGAGATTGGGTATGTCATGCCTCCTCCTTTCTGAGCCTTGGTCTCTCTGCCAATAAAATGGGGATGATTAAAAAAATGAAGAGAATAGACCCTACCAGGATTCTGGAGAGGCTGGGGTGATACAAATCACCATGATGTGGCTGACCCCAGGGGAAGCCAGGTGCCATGCCTTGAACCTCAGAGACATTTTTAGACATAATCTCTAGATGGTACTTCTCTCATCAGGGAGGGGCTGCTTGAGGGCTTCAGGAGGCAACATGCCTTGCAGAATGGGTAAGAGGGTCTCATCCTGCAAAAGAAATAGGGTGACACATGACAACATCTCCTACACAGGGGCCACATAAGGGGGACCAGGACTGGAGGAAGGTAGGGGAACTGAGAGACTTAGAGCGTGTTCTGTGCTACTGTGCTTCTGCTCTGTCTCCACCTGAAGTCATCAGGAAATGGAGTTGTCCATGAAAAGCTGCAGGGCTGGATACGAGGACAGGAAGACCACAGGGTGCATGCACTTCCTTGCTAGGCTGAAGCTCGGAAGCCAGACGGATGTAGCAAGGAGGACACTTTATGATTGCCATTCTGACTGGAGTAAGGTGAAATCTCTTTGTGGTTTTGATTTGCATTTCCCTGATACTTAAGGATACTGAGCACTTTGTCAAGTGAGTAAAGGCCATATAGCAGCTCAATTCATAATAGCCAAGAATTGGAATAACCAAAATGCCCATCCATGGAGGAATGGATAACAAAACTGTGGTATATTTACACGATGGAATTCTACTCAGCTGAAAGGAGAAATGATATATCAAAATTTAGAGAAAATTGGAGCAGATCCTACTAAGCAATCTCTCAAAAGAAGAGAGTCAAATGCTGCATATTCTCCCTCATATGTGGTCCCTAACCAGGTTAACCGTCAACTCTATGGCAAATCAGTCAAGAGAAGTGAGAGTTTATGAAAGAGGGGTAAGGGATGGGGGGTGACTTAAGCATGAAGCTAAACCAAAATGGGTTCAAAACCATTAAATCCTCACTTGCATACTGTCACTTATTGAGCAAGTAGGGGGCATTGTCTGACAAGAGGGGCCATGAATAGATTGGGAGAGAGTCTAAGCCTGTGAAAAATTGATCAGTCTGGCAACTCCTGGTCCCAGTCATCGGCTCCTTCCCACACTGAGCTGTTGACCAAAGTGAACCATGATGTCCCAAAACCAAGACAGGATTCTGTCAAAGCTCTTGAATGCCCACCCCAGGCCTGAAGTAGGATCCTGTTGCTAAAGAAACCACAGTAAGCCAGCTATCAGCATCAAGAGACCCTACGAAGTCCAGAATGGTAACCAGCCCCCAGATGGTAGTCAGTGCAATGCTGGAAGGCACTGCATAAGCTGCTAGGGGAAGCTGGTCAATGACAGCTGGAGTAAACAAAGAAAATCCTAACCTCCCAGTGTGACTGAAAATGGGATCCATGAGGAGCCATTAAAGTGAAGTGATGAGTGAAGTCTTGATCCAGAAGAGTAGGAGAGTGGGCCAGGCAGGTACAGGTACTTTCCATATAAGCCTGTGGGCCCGAGTTCAGCTCTCAGCATCCTGTAAAAAGTCAAGCATGGCCACAAGTACCTGAATCCCTAGTTCTGAGCAGGGCAGAGACAGGAGAATCTGTCTGAAGCTTGCTGGTCAGCTAGGAAGGCCAAACACAGCAGTTCCAGGTTCAGTGACAGATTCCATCCCAAGGAAACAGCAGAAAGACGACACGAGAGGACAGTGATGTTTTACTCTGGCCTCTGCACAAGTGTGCACACATCAGCACACACTGCACACACCAAAGCTAAATCAGCCAATAAGAGACACCAGGAATGCAAACATAAACATACAGAGGGAGAAAGACAGCAGGCCACAGCAAGAGAGCGACCCTCTGCAAGCCAGAGAGAGGCTAGGCAATACTAGCCATTGCTCTTGGACTTGTGTCAGCTGGAACTGTACAAAATAGACGTGTGCTGCTTGAACCACCCAATCAGGGACGTTTTGTTATGACAGCTCATCTCACCAATACAGGGAGACATGCAACCAGCAGCTTAGGAGGTCGGTGCTGAAAGCATCCTCATTTCTATCCTTTCTTCTGGGTCTAGAGGGACTGGTGAGTGGGGGAGGGACGCCTGGCAGAAGCAGGTTTCCAAGCTGCTTGTGAACCCTGAACTCACAGAGGTAAAAAGCACCAGACAGCTGGGCCTCCATGTTGCTTCAGAACAGCTCAAACTGCGGCTTCCAGCTCCATGTTCCCAGCTGCTGTGCGTGAGGGGTGAAGCACACGCGGGCGAGTGCCAATGTCACTGACCTGAATTTAGCTCAGAGGAAATTTGTTTCTCTCGAAGCCCTTTGGTTCCAGTTCAGAACTTACAGTAAAAAGTATGATCCCATTTATGGAAATGCCCAGTGCTCAAGTCAAATTAAAGCAAGGACAGTGAGAGCTGACTCAGGCCTTCCTCATCCGAGACACAGGCGGTTGCCCTAGACTTGTGGGATTGTCTTTTCTTTCTAACCACAAAGAATTTTTCTTTTAAAAAATATCTCACCAGGAAGCAGAAACAAAGAAGTGATGGGGGGTGGGAAGGATTATGATCATGGCTTATTGTACATATTAATGGAAGTTGTCAATAAAAAGTTACAAATAAAACAAGTTGCTGATAAGGGCTGACCTCTCTTCTCAAAAGGGAGGGATGAGTGCAGAGCTCTCCCTCCAAGGTGGAGCTTTGCAGAGTCCCTGCTGAAGACCTGTTTCCTGGTCTCCAAGCCCCTGTGCGCACATCTCCGAAGAGTTAGTTTACACACACACACTGGCTATGTGTCAGCCAGCCAGAGCAGAGCTCAAAGAGCCAGAGCAGGGAGGCTTCAGAGAGGAGAGGGCCTGGACCCAGCCCCCTTCCTCCAAGTCACTGCAGTCTGCAAAACTCAGCCCAGGGGTGACAGGCTCACCTTGCACATCCCGCCCCACAGGGAGAAGCAGCAGGTGAGATTCACTCATGTCCCCAAACCATGACTGTTGGGAGCCTCTGGGCCAGGTCTCCAGGTGCCTTCAGTTTCGCCTCCCCCAGCAGGACAAAGCATTGCTCTCCTGAAAGATCAGACAAGATCCAAACTGAAAACATTGCTGCAGCAGCCCCTTAGCCTCCTTCCTATTCCCTTCCTGGATGTCTGAGGACAGCTGTTATCTCTACCTCCTTGCTGTAGAGTCCTGCTCTAAATGGTCTTTTCTGTATTTGCATGTGGTGATTCTTTGCATTGTGGGTTGGATCATTTATTCCTGGTGGGGTAGAGGTACTTATCTGTGTTCCTCTGTTGGGGAAGACTGAGCAGTACCCAGAGGCAAGCTCCCCTCTAGCCTTGTTGCTGGTGTACCATTGCTCTCTCAGCCCCTGTCTATCCCAGGAGAACCTCAACTCCAAACAGTCCTGGCCTTGCCTGGCTGCCTCCAGGAAGAGCAGCGTCCACCAGGCCTGCCTCCCCTATACCAGCCACCAGCTTCCTAACATCCCTCCTTCCTCTTCATTTCCATTGCTTTGCTTCAGACCACCATTACCTCCAACAGGCATCGCTGGTTGCAGCTTCCCGTCTCAGCCCTGCCCTTCCTCACTCCTAAGAATCCAAAGGCTACCAGAGTAAACCTTCAAAGTCTGTCCCCCTGCTGAGTGAACTCAAGACATACAGTGTTCACTCCCTCTGATGGTTAACTTTGATTGTCAGTTTGACTGGATTCAGAAAGGTCTAGAGCATTAGTGAGACACACCGATGTATCTATAAGGTATTTCCAGAAATGTTCTTCAGTTAAGAGGGAAGATCCACCCTAAATATACATGGTACCATTTCTCTGCTAGGGGCCCAGACTGGATAAAATGGAAAAAAGGAGAAAGCTAGCTAGATGAGCACCAGCATTTCTCTCTCTCTGTTTCCTGGTGTGCTGAACCGTGAGCAAGCAGCTGCTGCCAAAAGCCACCCACCACCACTGAGCAACCACTACCAAGGGGCCACCAACCACCTTCCTGCCATGATGAGCTTGTGTCCCTTGAACCTGTGAGCCAAAATAAATTCTCCCTCCCTTAAGTTGCTCCTTGTCAGGCATTTGGTTACAGCAATGACAGAAGTACCTAATAGACTCCCAAATATGGCTTGGGAGACTGCCCTGGACTGAATTGTACTCCCCAAGATGAATATGCTTTAGCTGTGCACTCAGTATGTCTATACTTGGAAATGAAGCCCCTGGGTGGGGAGAGGGCACACTCATGTCAAGTCTGGCCAGAAGATAGAGCCACAATCCTTAGGACTGGTGTCTTTATAAGAAAATGGAAACATCAGTAGTGTGTGCTGGCAGAGGTCGTGGTAAAGACAGACATTTGCAAAACATGCAGAACCTAGAAGCATGGGTCTGTAATCTTAGCTACTGGAAGGGTGAAGCAGGATAATCTCAAGTTCAAAGCCAGCCTGGGCTAAACGAGTGAGATCAAGAATGAAGTCCAGCCAGACATGGTAGCATATGCCTTCAATCCCAGCACTTGGGAGACAAGCTCCAGAGGAAGAAGGATCACTGTGAGTTTGAGACCACCCTGGACTATAGAGTGAGTTAAAGGTTAGCCTGGGCTAGAGTGAGTAGAGTGAGACCCTACCTTAGAAAATACAAAAGCAAAACAACAACAACAACAACAACACACACACACACACACACACACACACACACAAGGATCAAGTGTAGTTTGGGCTACTTAAAGAGACCCTGACTCAAAAATTTTTAAAAGTCAAAAGAGAAGCCAGACATAGTGGTATATCTATTATCTTAGCATTTGGGAGATGAAAGCAAGGGGATCAGAGTCACCCTCAACAACCTAATGAGTAAAGGGCAGACATATTGGGTTACGTGAGACCTTCTCTCAAAAAAAAATAATAATAATAGAAGCCAGGCAAGGTGGTGCACGTCCTTAATCTCTGCACTCCAGAGGCAGAGGCAGGTGGAATCGTCCTGAGTTCAAGGCCACCCTGAGACTACATAGTGAATTCCAGGTCAGCCTGAGCTAGAGCAAGACCCTACCTTGAAACACCAATAATGATTAATAATAATAATAATAATAACAATTAAAAAGAGAAAAAATAGGTTGGGGATATAGATACAGCTCAGGAGTGGAGTGCTTGCTTAACATTCACAAGACCCTGGGTGCAGTCACCAACATGGAAAAGAGAGAGGGAGATAGAGAGAGAAAAGCTGAGATAGACCCAAGCCAACACTGATGGCTTCTGCTAACACCACTGATGCTCCTCATGCCTTGTTCTCCTTTGCTCCAGCAGCCCTCCAGGAATCCTCCAGACTTTCAGCACCAGATTAGGGCTACTGCGCACCCAGCCTCACTCTGAGCACTCGAGCAGACATCCATTGCTGGACTCCCCAGCCCATGTCACACAGCCGATCCAACCAATGCTCTGTAATATCTATTCATTCTATCTGTTCTGTTCCTCCAAGAGAATCCTGACTAATACAGATTCTATCGTCTCTTCTTAGCAGATGTTCCTTACATGTGTGTCATTGATTCTCGTGTGTCTTCTGTGCTATGTATCCAACCTCTTCAAACTTACCTCTAAGCTTCCCTCATCCCACGTGCAAAAATAACCCAAAACAGACCAAAGACTGGAAAGACTTTCAGAAAAAAATGCAGGGTTCATCTTTATAACATGGGATGAGGCTGTGGTTGGGGGAAGGATTTATCTTTTAGACAACAGCAAACTCAGGAACAACGGAAGCCGAGATCTAGACACATTTTTTTTTTGTACCTTAAAGTACACTATTAAGAAAACAAAAAGGCAACTAACAGAATGGGTGAAAAGTTTTGCAAATAATGTGTCTTTTAAGGATTTTGAATCCAGAATATAAACGATTACAGTCCAGTTACAGAAAAAAGAAAGCATGAAAAATGGGCAAAGTATCCAAATAGACTCAAAAAATAAACAGTCAATGAGCACAGGAAAGATGTTCAATATCATTAGCTCTCACAGGAAAGCAAACCAAAACCTCACGAGAAACTAGTTTCCTACCCATCAGAGGACGACAGTTGTAATAAGAACAGTAAGTTTCAGTAAAGCAGAGGCATGACTTGCTGTAATCTAGGGAAACGTGTCATAACTGATTTATAGACCAGTGTTGGTGACACCCTGTTCTGCCTTCCTCTGAGGTTTGGTTTGAATTATTTAAACATGCCTTCCCTAACAGGAATACATTTACCATTGAATACTCACTGTTAAAAGAAAATTTTGATATTTTCACTTCTTTCTGGAACTATTCAAAAATATAACTCTAGGGCTGGAGAGGTGGCTCAGCGGTTAAGGCACTTGCCTCCAGTGCCCAAGGCCCCGGGTTCAATTCCCCAGGACCACATAAGCCAGACCCACAAGGTGGTGGCGCTGGTGCTCACTCCTTTCTCTCTCTCTCTCTCTCTCTCTCTCTCTCTCTCTCTCTCTCTCTCTCTCTCTCTCTCTTTCTCTCTCTGCTTGAAAATGAATAAATAAAATATTTAAAATATATATATAACTAATTTTTGATATTATCTCCTGCAGCCGTATAAATGATGACTTTTTAGCAGAGCAGAGACCCAGTTTTTCCCTTCATTGTGCCCCTAGCATAAACCATGCCTGTTTTCAAATAATCCCTTCATAAATATTTGTTAAATAATATGCTATGATTAACTAGTGAGTAAGTGAGAGGGAGTCATTTCTGGTGTCCCTAAAATATCTCACAAGGCTGACATGGCTTTTAACCCCAGCACCGAGGGGCCAGAGACAGGATGGCTAGCCTGTCTGAAACACGGTGCAAGCTCCAGAGAGAGATAGTGTCTGAAGGAGAGAAGGAGGAAGAGTAATAGAGGACCCTGGACATCCTCCACTGGGCAAGCATGCCCACAGGGTACACACATATGCCCAGTGTGCAGACAGACATGCCACAGTACACACACTTAAAAAAAACATTAAATATAAATAAAGAGAAGAATTTTGCTTGACCAAGATTCTTCTAAAGACTGTACATGGGAGAACTCTGAAAGGAGCTCTGGGAGGGTGAGCAGCAGCCCTGGACTGAGGAGGCAGCCTGTGAGAGAACTCTTTCCCAGCGATGAGCTCCAAATGTGTGGAGGAAGGGGGCAACCTTGGGGTTATGTCAGTGTGCCCCCTAAAGAGACCGTGTGGTTCAGGAGGCAGGGGCTGACATTGCTGAAAAACCCTCCCGACAGAGAAAGGCTCGCCATGAGTCATAGAGGAAGAGATAGGAACCGGTTTATTTGACAAGAGAGAAATTGTAAACGTGGATGGACATGAAGTGGAGGGCAGCCCTCTCTTCATGGTGGGCTCGGAGTGGAGGATAGGAAATGCCACGTAGACATCTCAGCTTGGACCTCGGGACATTGTATGGCCCTGGTTTCTATTTCCAGCTGTTTTTCCTCTTCAAAGTTTGTCTCTGGTACCAAATCCTGTGGGTATGCGTGACTCCCAGTTCTGAAGGCCGCAGATGTCGCAGCTGCCATTAGAAAGTGGTACAGGGGACTGGAAGTGTCCCTTTGTCTCACAAGCACAAGGCCCAGGGTTCCATCTCTAATGCAGTAAAAGGAATAAGAATTGCTCAAAAGTAACACAATATAAATGCTCTCTTCTCTGGAGCTGGCTGACCAGAGCTACACTCGCCCATCCCTAAGTGCTCCCGATACACACAGAGAAGACAGTCCTCACTTCGGGCCACTCTCCAGATGGACGAGCTTCAAACCATGGAAATGTGTCCAGAGCTGAGGGCATATGTCTTCTGACCAGCTAATCTGAACTCGCCATTCATTTCGGGGTGAGATTTATTTTTCTCCTTAGTGGGAAAAGAAAACCTGTAAGGAGAAAATAAACCATTCTGACACTGGTGCCCGTGTGACCCACTGGACTTTCAGGGTTCTGGGCTCTAACCCACTCCTGTTCATGTATGTTGTTTACACTTACACTAGCAAGGACAGGGACGCGTGTCCCCTTTGCAGAGAGGGAGGCTCCTCACCCTTGGCTTCGGAGGAGAAGGAGCCTGCCCTTGGCCAGCTCTCTTGCCTTCACTCTTAGCCCTCACTTGTGACACTTGGCACGCTGTGTACCAACTACTGTTCTGAGCACCAAGGCGCAACAGTGAGCAAGCCAGCCACTGCCTCTTGGTCCCCTACCTGCTTGAGGTGTCCATTCGGGGTCCACAGACCCCTCTTCCTCCACTGCTATGAGCCCCATGCTGAGCTGTGCACCCCCTGGCTCCTGCTCAGCCATCAGCTTTTGTAATCCTTCTTTCCTCAACATCAATAAGAGCAAGGCATGTGGTGAACATCTCTTACCTCCCATCACCCAACATGCAACACATGTAACCTGTTTACCCCCTATACTCCAGAATGTCCCTGGAGAGTGTTTCAGTGTCCCACACATCCTTGCAGATAAGTAAATGCTACTCTCACTAGCAAGCTGGTTCATGACGTGTCCACGGTTGTTAAGTCCTTCTAGAACCCTAGGATCAAAGAGAACCAATGTCCCCGAGAGCCAGATTTAGCACCAGGGGGATAACTTTCCTGTTAAGTAGATTTTAATTAAAGGGGGGTGAAATAAGGCAATAATTTCAAATAAGAGAACACTTTAAAAATATCAAAATGCTAATTTTGAAAAAGCAAAAATGTCTACTTTTTATACTCTTTGTTTTTATTATTATTTCTAAAGAAACACAAGAAATGCTGCATTAGCTAGCTTTGTGATCTTGGAGATGTCTCTGTGCCTCTATTGTTCATTTTTCAATTTATTTTAAATTAAGTAATTGCAAGCAGAGAAAAAACAATGAATATGGATACTGTGATGGTTTGATCCAAGCCCCTCCTACCCCTGATAGTCTGTCCCCACCTTAACCTGCCAGGTAACTCCTTGTGATGGTTTGATCCAGGTGTCCCCCATAAACGAATGTGTTCTGAGTGCTTGATCCCCAGCTGATGGCAGTTTTGCAATTGGAACCTTGTTGGAGCTGTATTGTTAGGGGCCTTATGGGGGTTATAAGCCAGCTTCCCCTTGCTTGTGTTTGGCACACCTTCCTGCCACTGTTTGTAGTGCTATGACCCTCTGCTCATGCCGTCGTTTTCCCTGCTATCATGGAGCCTCACCTGGACTCTAAGCCAAGTAAACCCATTCCTCCACAAGCTGCCTTGGTGGAATTCTTCCTGCGCAGCAGTGAGAGAAGTTGACAGGTATGGCAGAGCCTCTTACTGCTATAAACGAACTCCAGGTGCATGTGCCACTTTGTGTGACCAGCTTTACGTGGGTACTGTGGAATCAATCCCAGGCTGTCAGGCTCCTTTAGCCTCTGACCCATCTCCCCAACCCTCTCTTTTATATAAGAGAATCAGAAACACTGAGGACCTTTCCACACCTAGGATTTAATTTTCACAGTGAACATCCCGTCCACCCCACCCTGAGGACATGTACTTCCCTATGAGGAAAGCAGCATGAACGAAGCATGAATGAAGGAAGGAAGGAAAGAATACAAACTTGCACATGCACACCAAGCCAAGAGGTACCCTGTGCCCATGTGAAATACTAACTCTGGAAGGGGCAGAGTGCCCTGGAGATAACTGGGGTTTGGAGGGCAGGCTGAGGAGTATTGACTACAGAGAGGGCACTGCTACCAAAAGGTTGGGGGGTGGGCAAACCCACTTTCCTGCCACCCTTATCTTAATGATGTTTCCTATCTATACATCCCATGGGACAGTAGGTCCTTGGCTGCCTGTCTGGACATCAGGGTCCAACTCAGTCTTATCTGTGGGTTCCATCTCTGTGGACTCAACTATCTTTGCTCAACACTGACAGACCTTTCCCTGATCTCTAAACAGGATATATAGCAACTATGTACACTGCATCTCCAGTGTGACAGGAATTATAAGTAACCTAGATATGACTTATAGCATACAAGGGGATGTTCATAGGTTACATGTAGACACCATGTCATTTTACACAAGGGACTTGAGCATTCACACTAGGGGTGGTTGTGGAGCCTTGAAAGCTTCTGGAAGCAGAGTGCTCCCTCCAGTGGCCCAGCGTGGAAGCTTTATCTTCCTCTTCTTGCTGTTTATTTTTGTTGTTTGTTTTGTTTTGTTTTGAATAATGGGACCTGATTTGCCCCATGGTTCCAAGGCTGAGTTTGGAAAGAGAGAAGGGAGGGGAGGAGAAAAGAGAGAGAGGAAGGGAAGAAGGGAGGGAGAAAGAAAAGAAAGAAGGGTCAGGAAGAAGGAAGGGAGGGAAAAGGAGAGGGAGAAAGGCCAGGAGAGAGGGAGAGGGTGTGAAAGAGCCTAGTTGAAGGCATCTGTGTCTCCCTTGAGCCTAGGCCTGATTAGAGAAGGAAGGGTAAGGATGCACAAGGGCAGGCAGAGGCGCTCCCATGCCAACCAGTCATGTACAGAGAGAACCAGAATCAGGTCCCTCTGAGTCTCACTGGCCAAGGCTGGTCTCCTTGCCAGCCATGGGTGACCCTGATGAAAGTTCTTAGAACCAGGCAGGCAGTTAGCCTCCTGGGCAGCTCACACATTTGCTTAGTCAGTATTTGTCTGATGCCAACAGTGTGCCAGGCTCTCTGTAGGTGTTCTCAGCAGCCACGATGACTGCGAAGGTGTAAGGGTCACAGTGGGCAGCTGCTGAGTTCCAGGCTTTGCATACTCCATCTCATTCGACCTCACAGCTGCCAGCGGCTGTTATTGCACCAAGGGGACTCTCTGTGACTTCCCACAGCCCAAAAGGGTAAGTGGTAGAGCTGGCATGGAGCCCAGACCACTGATCCAAGGACCTTATCCTCATAACCTCTTTCAGAGGAAGGAACAAAGCTCACAATGGCTCAGTGCCAACAATTTGCCAAAGATTAACCGAGTTCTTGAGTGTGGGAGGCAGGATTTGAACTTGAAACGATGTGATGCCCACTCACTCTGTGTCCTGGTGTCCATAGCAGCGGTGGGCCCTTTGGCCTCAGGAGAGCAGAGTCCTGTGCAGAATGAGGTGGGAGTACTTGAGGGGGGAGGCCTGGGCCTAGCATGCCATCAATCATGGCAGGGGCCGGGTCTGAACCCAGTCCCGAGTGCTCTGCTCAGTGCTGGTGCGGGATTGAGACTCCCTGTTCAGCCAGTTTGGAACCGGGGCCAACCTCCTGGCCCTGCTGCAGAGATAGGGTCTGGAATGGCTCTCTAGGAGCTGGAAACAATTTTCTTTTGAGAGCCTGAATGTGAGGCTTTCTTCAGGGAAGAAAGAGCCCATTGAACTAGATAGGAAACTCAACCATGAAAGAGTGACTTCCCTGCTCCTAAGAACAGCTCAAGTTCTCCTGGACACAGGCATAGACCTCAGGGACCTGATTAAAATGACCTTGAGGGCTGAGGAAGTAGTTCAGTGGTAGAACACTTGCCTAATATACACATGACCCTGGGTTCCATCCCTAGCAGCAGCAGCAGCAACAACAACAACAACATGATAAACACAAATAAATGACCTGAAGAATAGGGGAAACTAGGAAGCTCTGATGACCAGAACCCAAGACCTAGATAGAAGCAAGGGGGGACTTCAACAGTTATTACAAGATGACCAGAAATACCTGTGAGTTTTGCCTGGGCCAGAGTACAGCATGCAGACCACCCCACCAAGACTCTGTATATAGCCACCTGCCTCTCTTCCCCAGTGCCCCATAACCCAGGGTGCTTAAATTCCTCACTCCAGTGCCATGGCCTGGAGTGGTGAGCCCTTGCTCAGTATCAGATAGGAAGAGCAAGTCAGGCTGCCCATGGGCTCCCTGGACCTTCCTTGCTTTCCCCCACACAGCTCATGCCACAGCTGAGAGAGGAGGAGGGAAGGGAACGGAAGAGCTTTCCATGTCAGTATGATTGTCTCAACTGTGAGTGCCTGGCAGTTAGTCTAAACTAATGTTCCCAAACAATTCTGCTAGTAACAGCAGGGAAAATGACGGCATGAGCAGAGGGTGGACATCACCTCCGCCACAGCACTGCAAACAGCAGCAGGAAGGTGTGCCAAACACTGGCAAGGGGAAGCTGGCTATAACCCCTATAAGCCCGCCCCCAACAACACAGCTCCAACAAGATTCCAAAATTGCCATCAGCTGGGGATCGAGCATTCAGAACACATACTTTTGTGGATCAAACCACCACAAGCTGAAACTACAAAGTACTTCAGACTTGATGGCTTAAACAACAGAAAATCTTTTTCTCTCAGTTCTGGTGGTGAGAAACCAAGATGTCAGAGGGCTGGTTTCTTCTGAGGTCTGCCAGCTTATAGATGGCTGCCTGAGTCTTCATGCGTTCTTCCCTCTGTATGAGTCTGTGTCCTAACTTCTCATCAGTCATCCTGATATGGATCAGGAACAGGTAGTCAGCTAGGAACCCATGCCCAAAAGACCATGGATGCCACCCTGTCCTGCCAAGACTGATCAGTCTGTTTCTGCCTGATCAAAGATGGTGATAAAGAGCAGCTTCCTGATTCTTCCTAAACTTTTCAGGACCTCACAAAGCCCTCCTCCACTGCAGGATGGCGAGGATCCTTGGTCCAAGTTGTCACAAGCACATATACAAAAAGAAGAGTCCTCCTTGGTCCTGTTGTCCCCCGTGGAGACATCCACACCCGGTGGCTGCAAGGGCCCTGTGGGGTCTGACCTTGCTGGCCTGTGGCAAATCCCCTTGTCAGATGCTGTTCAATCCAGGCCTGAGCTCTCCATCACCGCACTGCCCCAAGGCTCCAGGTAGAGGGACAGAGAGGCTCTTCTGCTTGGGTGCTGGCACCAGGAGGCATTTCGAATGCTGGTATCCTCTCTGATCAGCTCAGACAACACATTCATTTCAGAGCCCACAGAAAGGCCTGGGAGAGGGCTCTGCTTTTTTCAATTAGCAAACATTCTGCATTCATGTGGGATGGGAATAGCTAATGCTGAAAATATTGCTCTTTGGGAAAAACATGAGCCTTAAATTTAGGTATTTATTATGATATTGTGACATCTTAGCTTAGTCAGCACTAAAGAAAAAACAAGCAAGCATGAAAGCCCTGTTCCAGCCTTCAAATAAAGACCGAGTCGGCAGAGTGTAGCAGCCACCCTGGGCTGAGTCTTGAGGGTCCTCACGCTCCAGTCTGGACATGGCAGCAGGAAGGAGGAAATGGATTCCCGTGTTGCTTCTACAGTGGATTCCAGCCCAAGGCAGCGGGATTTGGGTCAGGACCTGACGGGCTGAACTGCAAGGATTCTGACTTCTTGGCTTCTGAGTCTAGGATTCTGCATTTGTGAGAAGGAAATTAGTATTTGACCTTCCCGGCTTTGATGTTTTCATGACAATCGAAGGGAGGGATGTGGGCGAAGGCACTTGTAAAGGATAAAGCCTGTGTGTCATGCAGGAGACATTTCTTGGGTTTTTTTTAAAGGCAATCTCTTTTTTTATATTTTGTTTATTCATTTTTCAAGTAGAGAGATACAGACAGAGAGAGAGAGAGAGACAGAGCACCAGGGCCACCACCTCGTGGGTCTGGCTTATGTGGGTACTGGGGAATTGAACCGGGGGCCTTAGGCACTGGAGGCAAGTGCCTTAACCACTGAGCAATCTCTCCAGCCTGACATTTCTTGGTTTTATCCCTCAGCATTTTTACCTTTTTCAAAAATAGTATAAAGGCTATCTTAGAACCTCAGTTCCCTCCCGGTGATCGACTTGATCTCACAACTGTGTCCTGGACTCTAGGTGGAGAGGACCTTTTCACCCAACACCTGACCAAATAATTATTGGCAGCTCCGCAGCCTCCTCCCACCATGGATGGGCCCCTGCAGCCTCTCTGTAGCTACCATCCTGGGTTACAGTGTTTGCAGGGCTGAAACCAGAAACTGCTCCTGCAGGCCCCACATAGATCACTTAAGATTTGAAAGGCAGATGTGTGACCGAGATGATTTTCCTATGACATTTCTGTTTCACACATATTTGTGAAGATGGTGCCATAGCAATAGTCCAATGTGGGGTCAAGTGTGTCCTGGTTTTGAGAGGTTGCTTGGTGGCAACTGATCTTCCATGAACTTTACCTAGACTCCAAATTCCTAAATCACAAATGTGTCCTGCAGGCTTTTTGCTTAAATATTTTTGAAATTTTAAATTAATGTATTTAGTGTGTGTGTGTGTGTGTGTGTGTGTGTGTGTGTGTGTGTGTGTGTGTGTATGGACACACCAGGACCTCTTGATACTACCAACAAACACCCATCTGGCTAGGGAATTGAACCCAGGTCAGAAGTCTTTAATCACTGAGCCCCATCCCCTGGCCTGCAGCCTTGAACTCAGTCATGCCCATGGGGACCACCTGCTTCCCTCCTTGCTGAGTGACAGCTGCCTAGCACAGACCAGCTTTGCTGAGTTCTGGGAGTCATTTCTGAAGAGTCAACCTAGAACCCACTTCTTCATGCAATCCAGCCATATTGCAAGCCCCTGATGCTGGTGTTAAGGTACTCCCTACTCTAAATAGCTGAAGTGGCTTCTGTATTCTACAAATGATACCTGCGTGGCACAGATGGTTTGGGCACTAGGAGCCAACCTAGACCAATAAGAGTCAGCATTCCATTCCAGAGCTGGACAAATGGAATCTAACTTTCTGGTGGACTTGGCAGTTGTGAGGCCAGAGCAGCTAGAGGCCTTTTTATCTCTGAAGAGAGCTTATCTGAGGGGGAAAAAGCCAACATAAAAAGGGACAAGTCAAAACATGAGAAAGGCACAATCATCACACCATTTGAGGCCCTCACTCAAGTGACAACTATGCCCACTTACTCTGGACTTTCCTCGTACACAAGCTAACAATGTCACTCTTTGAAGGCAGGTGGAGTTAGCCTATTTATCATGTGTCCCGTGCGTACTCTTTGAGGCAAAATAACAATAGGAGAGAAGACCCATGGGTCCTAGGTCACATCTCAGCTGGAGGCTTTGGAGGATGGTCCTGCAAGGTCTTTATAAGACCCAGTTGAAGTCTGCCTGGAGCCTCCCAGATCATGAGAGGGCCACACATGAGCACATTGGGAGGCCATTCCCACATGCCCTCTCACAGCTGCTGTGGACCAACTCGATGGAAGAGGAAAGCAGTGGCGTTCTTGGGGAATGTTTGAATGTGTGGATCACACAGTCACTTTGAATCCTAGCTAGAGGCACTACTATCACATAATTTGTTTTCTTCTTTATGGTTAAAAACCTTCATGTTCAGAGCCAGGCATGGTGGTGCATGCCTTTAATCCCAGTAGGAAGATGGCTGTGAGTTCAAGGCCACCCCAAGACTGCATAGTGAGTTTCAGGTCAGCCTGGGTTAGAGTGAGACCCTACCTCAAGAAACCAAAAGTACTTCACATTTATTCATCACAGTGTTGGAATCAGGAGGTGAGAATATTGGAATTTTTCGGCCCAGCTGGCATGTGCCAAAGCACCTAGGCCATTGCTTTTAAAAATTGTAATAAGTAAAACATGATCAAACTCTTCATGGCTTTCATCTCCATTCCGTACCCCCATAAAGAAAAGCAATATAGGGGACAATATTGACAGGCTGCTCTGTGACAATAACTAATAGACAATTAAATGTCCCATTCTCTTTCCACATGGTATACCTACCATGGGTGTCAGTGGGCAACAATCTAAAATTATCCTTTTCTGGGATAAATATTAACTGCCTAATACCCCAAAGCCACTGGAGAAGAGAAGGTAAACACCATGAAACTTGGAGTCTTCAGCACTGTGGAGTGGAGAGGCATCCACAGAAATGGCCAGAGCTTGGATGGCCAAAGATAAACCAGACATGCCCCATCAGCTCAAAAAATTTACAGTTGACAGAGAAGCAGGCTTGGTGAAAGATCATATCTATTTGACAGAGGATATAACTCTGGAATAAACAAAAATCATGCAAAGACAATGCCACTGAAGAGTAAATTGGTAACCTAACCTGCCTGCTCATAGGCAGTTCTAAAGTCTGATTGCTGAAAATACTGTCAGCATCTTGGAACTAGTGTGTAACCTCCTGAGATACCGCTTTGAAGGGGCCAATTCAGTTGATATGCTGTATAAGTTCTAGTTTGTTTGCTTTTCTTGTTTTGGTTTTAGAGCCATACACGAGAGAAAAAACAATCACATGATTAAATGCTTTTTTGATGGAATTTTCCTCTAAACTAAATTTTCCCAAGCTCCAGATGATGTTCCTTCGTTAGGAACATTAGATTGCACTGGCTCATTGCCCCTGCCTTTGCATCACCTTTGAGCCCTACCTCCCAGTGTGCTGGAGTCTCCTGTGTATAAAAGAACACCCTCCAGCTGGGGAGATGGCTCAGCAGTTAACGGTGCTTGTTTGCAAAGCCTGTCGGTCTAGGTTTGATTCCCCAGGACCCAAGTAAAGCCAGATGCACGAAGTGGTACATGCATCTGGAGTTTATTTGCAGGGGCAAGAGGCCCAGGCATACTGATATACACATATTCTCTCTCTCTTTCTCTCTCATAAAATAAATAAACAAAAAATTTGCATCTTTTAGGATGTCCTGCCTGGACTCCTACCATGAGGCCACTTGGAGCTGTTGTGGACAAGGTCTATGGTAGCAGTGAGTTCTCTTTAGGACTCAACCCTGCAAACACGAAGCCAGACTCTTGTGCCAACCCTGTACTGTGCATCCTCAGGACTTGGGTCTCCTAGATCCCTACTAGGAGGAACTCACTAACTTTCTGTCTACAGTTTCTTTTTAATGCATTCCCTAACTCCCGTAACTCCATCCACAGACTGGGAAACCGATACCACTAAATCCAACTCCATCCATCTGTCCCCCCTTGTTCTGAATTGAAGTCCCGATGGCCTTCTCTCTTTTTGCAAACAGAGTCCTGAGCACGTGGTTCCACAAGACAAAGAGTCCCCCATAACATTTAGCCAGGACCTCAGCTACTTATAAAATAAAGATTAGGCCAGGGTTTTAAGAGGTCAGTCTCCTGTCAGTTCTCTGGTTTCTTACAGAGCCGAGTTCAAGCTACAACTTACGTGTAATTAGCAGAATAGGATCTGGCAGGAGATTAAGGAGACTACCATTCTCTGTGCACAGCATAGGGCTGCTGTCTGTAAGTGACCGTCTAATAGAGACACGGCTGCAGACACCAGGAATGGTCAGCGACCGAGCAAGGCCGGTAGAATAACGACAACACAGATATCCCTATCAACGTTTTCTTCAGAGAGGCAAATTTTAGGGATGTTCACATTATGCTGTATAAACACTTTAAAAAATGCCTTAGTTCTTTCACAATAAATATGTGTAGGTTTTTAAAAATAATATTTTATTTATTCATTCCCAAGCAGAGAGAGCACCAGGGCCACCACCATGTGGGTCTGGCTTATGTGGGTACTGGGGAATTGACCCACATAACCCAAGGCCTTAGGCACTGGAGGAAAGTTCTTTAACCCCTGAGCCATCTCTCCAGCCCATGTGTAGTTTTTTTTAAAGCCATTACCTGAAGGGCTATACAGAGAATTGACCAAGGTTTAGATGTAAGGAGCCAAGCTCTCCCTCTGCTTCCTTGACACCCAATCCCCTTCTCCTGGCAGCTTTTTTTGAGCTACACATTTTAATTGAATATTTGAGAATATATTTATATTAAAACAAGCATGAATAGATTATGCAGTCAAATGCAAAATTCACATGAATTTTTAAGAGAGAGCAAGGAACTTAAAAGGATTTTATATCTGCTGCTCAGGGGCATGCATTCACTCTTGTTAGAGACACTTCAGTGGAGAAGTTTGAGAAGTTCTAATGTGGGCCTCAGGAGCTGCTGGGGAGGCGGGTGGAGCTATGGAGGAGGAGGGGTTTCCTGAGTTGAGCCCCTGGGGAATCAGCATACAAGGTTTCTCTGAACCCCAGCAGCCTATGTGCCGGGAACCCACTGCTCTCCTGGGTAGGTCCACACCATCGGTCCCATGTCGCCACAGGGCAACCCAGAGAAGTGAATTGCTTTGTCACATCACTGAATTCAAACCCAGTCTAGGGGAGCCTGTCAGCTTCTGTACTTCTGACCAACTGTCCCCACACTTTCTACCTGCTGGCCTCCCCCATCTCCAGGACAGCAAGCCCCAACCCCCCAGGTCTTAGCCATTCCACACAAGGTGCCAGGATGCAAACACCAGAATCGATGGGTATGAGATTCAGGGAATGTAGGGGACTTTAAAGAGAAGGGTGCCTCCACTCTTGACCTCCTAGGGAGGAGGCTCCCACAGCCTTTTGTAGAAGGTGTACCTCCTATGGCTGCATCTCCCTTTAGGAAGTTGAGCTGTTCCAAATGCCCAGGTACTTCCTACTGGAAGGAAATACAGGTTCCAGGGCTCAGCAGTTAAAGGCACTTGTGTGCAAAGTCTGAGGGCCCAGGTTCGATTTTTAGTATCCACATAAAGTCAGCTGCACAAAGTAGTATATGCATCTGGAGTTCATTTGCAATGGCAGAAGACCCTGGTGCATCTATATTCTCTCTGTCTCCCCCTCTTCCTCCCCTCCTCTCTCATAAGTAAATAAAAGTTTATAATTTTATTTACTTATTTGCAAGCATAAAGAGAATGAGAATTCTCTAGCCCCAAATAAAAAATAGTTTTAAGAAAAGGAAATACAGGTTCCAGGGCCTTCATGTGGTTCCCAACTCTTGGGCATCACAGCCATGGCATCTGTCACCAGATCTCTCCCTGCAGCCCAGAGGATAGTGCTCACTGGAGGCTTTAATACCTTCCATGAACTATCAAGAAAGCAAGCCTCTCTCTGGATTGGATGGCTCATGAAAAAGAAATGGCTCAAGCCTTTCTTTTTAGCTTTCAGTTTCTGGTTCAAGCCATCTGAATCTTGGACCTACACAAATATTTTAGAACAAACAGTAAGAAACAATTTGCTTTGAGAGGGGAATGTCCTGAACCCCAATGTCCTCTTTTCTTTCTGGACTTGCTTTGGTCAGCTACTTCCCATGGTCCCTTCTCGCTGGCAGAAGCTTGCGAGGTGTGAAGCCCCTTAGATGTATAAGAGACCAAGGAGGGCTTTAAGGGGATAATGAGAGACTAAACTCTTGGGAGACCTCAGCAGTGGCTCCGCCACACAGCAGCAATCAATCAATATTTACTGGCAATATTTACTAATCATTGAGTATGTGCTTGGCCTGGTGGTAGGTGCTTGGGATGGAGTGTGGAGCAATGTGGACAAAATCTCTGCTCTCAGTCTTCAATTTTAATAGGAAAACAAAGAAAGTCTACTGAATCTTGGAAGGAGATGGGTAAGATACTATGGACACAGGTACCGAAGATGGAGATTGGTTAGAAGTGGGGAAAATTAGAACTCTCCCTGCTCCCTCACCCAGACATGACATTTAAAATAAAGTCTAAGAGCCGTCAGCAACCCAGAAATGACTTGGGAGATCCAAGCTCCCAATTGAGGGATCGGCTGTGTGGAGAACCTGGGGTGAGGGGCTGGAGTGTGGTTAAGGAGCTTCACCTGCACATGGTGTACATGGTGGGCAATGGTTAGCAACTGGCAGGGTATAGGAAAGAAAAAGAGAATATGGGACTTGTGTGTGTGAAGGTCATTTAAAAGCTACTGTGGGAATGCATTTGAGGAGACTGTTAGGCTCTAGAGCAATGGTCCAGGTGAGAGATGGTGACGTGCACAGGTGGTGGCAGAGAAGGTGCCAAGGGAAGGAAGGTCAAACAAACAGAGAAGTACTAAGGGTTCCCTTAGTTGGGGATTGGCTACATATAATGGCTTTGAGAAAGAGAGCCTAGGGTGACCCTTACTTCTAGGCTCTTCAAGTTTATATGGTGATCACTTCCTGGAATGTGTAGTACCAGCATCCACTGGATAAGCAGACCTTTCTGCTTCATGAAAACTGCACTTCACCCACCACAACTCACTCATTCTCTGCAGGAAGTATGGCTGCAAGCCCTGGGAGCTGGGATCAGCATGCTTAGCCTGGGGCACTGCAGCTAGCTGCCATGAAGAATGTTTCCTTCTGCCTGTGGATCGGGGTGGGCAGCTTCTGCTCAGGACTCCCAGTAAGTTCTACCAGAGCCCTCATTGTGGGTTCTCAGCTTAATTCCCCCATGTTGTCTTTGGCTCTTTAAAGAAAATGAAGCAAGACCAGCTTACCAAACAGCATGCCCACTGCCCTTCTCATGCAAGAGGTTGCTTAATGAACCCTACAATAATTGCCAATAATGAGCAGATTCCCTACACTGAGTCTAGCTTCCTGCCCTCCCCTATCCCTGCACCCACATCTCATTGGAGGGACACCTTCCCCTCAGCCTCCTCTCATTTCATGCTTATCCTATTCATCTTCCAGCCCTCTTGCTCTTTACACTGAAAGACTTACCTTCTTCCAAATCAGTCCCTAAGGCTCATTAATACTTGTCTGCTTCCTGAAAATATTTCCACTTTCCAGGAATTTAGCAGTAACCATTATCTTTCTCTCCTTCTCTGGTTCCCACTTCACTTCTCCCAGATCCACTGATATCCCAGTTGATTGGCATCTCCCAAGATATGTGGAAGCCCTAATCCCCACAACTTCAAAGTGCCATGCCATTTGGAAATAGGCTCATGGCAGAGGTTACTCCTTAAAATGAAGCCATACTGACAGAGAGTGAGCCCCTCATCCAAACAACTGGTACCCATATAGCAAGTCACAGGGACATTGTGATGGTTCAGTTTGTTGTCAACTTGACCTGTGTAATAATCCACAGCAATCTTGGGTGAGTCTCTGAGCTTGCCTGCAGAAAGGATTGACAAAATTCTTTTGGGATTTTGGAGAAGGGAGGAGTTCCCTTCTCCAGAGTGAGCCTTCCCCACAGTGGGTGGGCCTTCTAGAAGGGGACTAGATATAAGGAAGCTTGAGGGGAAAGGAAACTCTCTTCCTTCCCCTCCAGCGGCTAGTGCTGGCTCTGTCTCTCTGCTTGGATTTGTGAAAGGGACCAGCCTTCATTTTCTTTCCTTCTGGCTCTATCTCTCTGCTTGGATTTGTGAAAGGGACCAGCCTTCATTTTCTTTCCTTCATTTTTGGAACTTTCCCTGGAACTTCCCCTGGATCTGTTACTTCAATAAATACTTTCCTCCCCAAATGGTGCCTGGTTTGGAGATTCATCCCAGGGAGTGTGGCTGACTACACAGTCATATATAGAGAGTGCCGGGTGATAGGTTCTGTAATGCAGTGGTTAACACTCTGGACTCTGAATCTAGAGAATGCCATGTGGACACTGGGGTCATGTGCCTGAATGTCTAGGAGGACACAAGATTGATAGCAACCACTGGAAGCTAGGAAGAGTGAGGAAGGAGTCTTTAGACTTCAGACATAGTCTGGCTTGGCTGATGCAGTTTGGACGTCTAGTCTCCAGAACATAAAAACAATACGTTTCTGTGGGTCTGTGCACTCTGTAGTAAGTCACTATGGCCATCTTGGGAAAGTAGTAGACATGCCATCTAGAACATCCCAGGACTTTCCTCCTGAAGGTCTCTTTCACTTCCACCCATGAGCTTCACTAGGCCCCCAGTTCTGACCTGCAAATCTCTGGTGATGATAAAGGTGGTGTTTCCATGAGAGAAAGAGCTGCCTATAGGGTTGTGCTGTGTGAGTCATGATGTCTGAGGTGGTTTGTGGGTCCTTGCTGCCTTACCATGTCGCCTCCTCCCTAGATCCCTTTTCCTTGGCACTCAGTCTCTTCTCAGAACATTGGCTAATGCATTACTGCCAGTGTGTTGTGCCGTCCGCATTCTCTGCTGGAATACGGGCCCCATGAGCACAAGGGTCTGTTTTGTTCAGTGATCCATAGTAGACAATCAATAAACCTTTGCTGAATCATCAGTGGTATGAGGACCTTTGCACCTCTTCCATGGAACAGCAGGGCTGGGGTAGGGGGTGGTGGGACTATAAATAATGAACGTAGTGATCAAGTGCTTGAGAATGAAGACAGGGCAGTGTTCTGTGCAAGGAACACAAGTGTGAGAGAGAGAAGCCAGTACCTATCTTGGCTCTGGCCCATCTTGTGATCTTGAGTCCTCTGTTGTTTGAGGACCTCACAAACATGATTTTTAATGTGACCTCACCTGGACTGATGGAGCACAGCCAGGTGATTGATGTCTAGCACTCTAAAATGGAATCTTTTCTTGCTTGTTTGTTTTTATTTTTCAAGGTAGGGTCTCACTCTAGCCCGGGCTGACCTGGAATTACTATGTACTCAGGGAAATGCAAATTAAAACTACAATGAGATTCCACCTTATTCCAGTCAGAATGGCAATCATCAAAAAATCCAACAATAATAGATGCTGGCGAGGATGCGGGAGATAAAGGAACCCTCATTCCCTGCTAGTGGGAATGCAAACTCATCCAACCACTATGGAAAGCAGTGTGGAGACGCCTAAATAGAATGGATATAGAGTTACCAATGGAACCAGCTATCCCGCTACTAAGGAAGGTCACACCTCAGCACAGAGACATTTGCTCAACCATGTTTAAAATGGAATCTTGAAGAGCTACCTTGGCCGGCACTACAAGGAAATGTGATTGTTTTATACTTGAACAGTCAGGCTGGGCAAGAGCACAGGAGGGGCTCAGAAGTTACAAGTTTCAAGGCTAAAGAATTTTCTCTCAAGCTCAGGGCTTTGCTGGTGCACACAGATCAAGCTCCAACATTAACAGAGCCCCTTCTATTACAAGGCAGAGCTAAGACTTATCCATATAAACATTCAAACAACTCAAAGACAGAGGTAGGTATCACGAGGCCAGGTTCCTTGAGAGGGATGGACATTCAAAGAAAGACAACAGCGTGGTGAAGCAAGAGGATGAATGCCAGATGCCAAGGGACCTGGAACTAGCACTTAAAGGAAGAGGGAATGTGAGCCAGGTGTGGTGGTGCACACCTCTAATCCAAACACTCAGGAGGCAGAGGTAGGAGGACTGCCACGAGTTCAAGGCCACCCTGAGACTACATAATGAATTCCAGGTCAGCCTGGGCTAGAGAGAGACCCTACCTCAAACCCCATCTCCCCAAAAAAGAGGAAATGTGAAGATATCATGTGAGCAAGGACTTGGGCATCAGAATACAGTTAGAGTATCATTAGACTCTGATCATGCATGAGCAGAGTACACTGACCATCTAATAATTCCAATGCCAAGCAGGTGGTAGTTGGACCTTCTCACCTGGGAACAAATGTGCCCTGATGTCTACAGAGATGCAGAAGGTCTGGGATCTCATTTAACGAGGGCAATACTACCAGCTTTTTTTCTACCTAGATAAATAACATCCTGAGAGTTTGGTAATGGGCACTTCAAATAATATATAGTAACAGAGAAAAATATTACATCAGTCACTTTACCATTAAGACTCATAGAAGGTGTTTGTATCAGAGTTATGATTCCCCCGAGGAGCAGACATCATCTCAGCCAGTAGAGGGGCCTCTCTCCTGCTGGTTTGTCCTTGTTTCCTTCCTGGCTTGTGCAGGGTGGTGGGATATTTAGGTGGCTGACCACGAGGGACACTGCTGAGAGCTTGCTTGCTCCACCCTCCCACAGGGGCCTCTGGAGATGGGCAGTGAAAAAACACTGAAGAGGCTGTGGTGGGAGAAGAAAGTGGGTGTCACGTGACTTCTCTTGTGGCAATGCTAATGTAGAAGTGTACACAAGTCTGACAGGCTACTAAACCAGCCAGTTCACAGCAGGCAATTGCTTTTCTTTATGACGATTATAGGCAAATGAAGCACATGCTATGGAAGTTACTAACTGATGTTTTAGTTGGCACCACCCCCAAAGGCAGAAAATTAGAGAGATTGCATTGCGGGCTTTAGTGACTTCTAGTGAAGATCATCACGATCTTGTCAGATGAGGTGCCTTCACTTTCCAAGATTGACCTCATCCGTCTCCCCTGTCAACTGCACTCCCTGAGCTGCTGGGATTCTCTGGGTCCCTTCTTCCATTCAGACACTCCTTTGACCTGAGGTACTCGCTGCTTCTGTTGCCACTTGCCAGCGTTTCCATTTCCTCCTGGGGAGATGAGCAAATGTGTCTGCTTTTGTTGTCATCTGGATCTTTGATGACTCTACAAGTAGACAGAGGCCCGGAGTGGGCTGGAGGTGCCTTTGTGTTCATTAAATCCTGTTTGAAACAGTGTGTAGACTGCTCAGCACAGAACATGGCAAGAAGCAACAACTGACCAACACTTGCCACCTTCTGGAGGTGATGACAAAGGGAGAAGGAGTGAGTGCATGCAGTAGACAAAGATCACAGGCAAACGGAAACTCATAATTCAAGCACAGATTGCTGAGCCTAGAAAAGAGGCCACGGGACAATTTGTGTGTGGTAATAGAAATGGTCTCAAAGTCTCTGCCCATCAGTACAAGGATAATCTTTCATCCTAGTTTTGAGGTATTTGTAGGCTTGGTGCCACCTTCAGGGCTCGGTCCCCTGCAGATTCTCCGTGTGAACATCTCATGTACTAAGCATGACTCTTGGATTTAAATGAATATATATTGTTAAAGTCAAGCTCTTAGATGCAAGCTATCTGCCCATACTACTCTATCAAAGCAACAGTGAAGGGGCAGAAGAAGGAGACTCTGTATGAGGCATTTGGACAAATGGTGTTGGAGTTCTATTTGCAATGCTGGGATGAAGCACCCAGGCAAAAGAAATGTTTTATTTTGACTTGAGGGGAAGAAAGCTTCATGGTGGCAGGGGAAAGCATGGCATGAGCAGAGTCTGGACATCACCTCCTTGCCAATAGCAGATAGAAAACAGCAACAAGACAGTGAGTCAGAGAATAGCAAGAGGAAGCTGGTTACAACACCCTTAAGCCTGCCCCCACCAGTACACCTTGTCCAGCAAGGCTCTGACTAAGTGCCATCAGCTGGGGACCAGGCATTCAGAGCACATGTGTTTATGGACATCTGCTTCAATGTAGCACATTAAAACACTCTGTGAGGGGCTGGGAGATAGTCAGCAGTTAAAAGTACTTGCTTGCAAAAGCTTTCCAACCCAGGTTCAATTCCTCACTATGTTTATAAAGCACATGTGTCTGGAGTGTCTTGCCAGCAGCAAGGGGTCTCAATGTGCCCATTCTCATTCTTTCTCTATGTCATAGAAATAAATATATTTTCTTAAAAAAAGCTGTGAGTCATTTTCATGGCCAATTTCAGGGAATTTTAAAATCAATATGTTTATTATTAATAAGTATATACATTATATGAGCAAATCTTGTGAATGTGTCCCCGTTTCCCTCATCTCTGTCCCCTACCCACTGGTGTCCTTCCTCGGTGCGCATTCTGGATCTGTCCATAGGTTAGGAGGTTATGAACTGCACCAGAAGTAGCCAGGTCTCCCACCCCTTTGTGCATCGTTGCTGAGGGGGGCCATGTCTCTGGATATTCTCCCTCACCATGGCTCCTACATTCTTCCCACCCCCTCTTCCACTCATTTCTCAGGGAATTTTAAGAACAATTTTGACCACCTGCAGGTTGCAGGGTCTGACATCTGCTCAATATGTGAGGAAGACACACCAATCAGCCCCCAGTAAGTACCTTAGAGTACTAGCCACCAAGGCATCCCTCGTCCTTAGCCTAGTGAATGACAATTCTTTACAAGCACTTCTGTATTCAGCCTGAAGTCACGGGGTAGTGGAAGGGGCGACGAGGAGGGCAGTGCTGGAGAAGAGCCCACTTCTTGCTTTGCAGATACTTCCCATGTTCCACGAGAAGGCAGCCCTGCTTCTGCCCCTTTCAACTCCCAACAAGCAAATGAGCCCTGTAGGGCAAACCTGACAGGGCCACTCTATCTCACCCGAGGCACCAGGCCCCTCTTCTTTCTTCCTTTGGGGGTTTCAGTTGAAGGTGAAGTGGTTTGGTGCCAGGCTCTCCGTCCATCTTACCCAGCACTTGTCTTCAGACTGGAGAGAAAGCACACTTGGGGTTGGTTACATAGACTTTTCAGGGGCTCATGTGTCTGCAGATGAGTTCAAGGGAATCCACTTCCAGAGATCTACTCCTAAACTCCATTCATCTCCTGAAAGTTCTCACACCTGCCTTGCTCTGGGTGTAAAAATCTCCTCAAGCCAAAGGAGAGAAGATGGATATGTTGATTTCTTGGAGTTTCTTTAATGATTCATCAAGGCATCTTTCTTCTCCCTCAGGACCTCCTGTCTCTGTCAAGGGTGAAGCATGGCCCACATTGAGAAGCTCTAAATTTGGAATGACTGAATCACTATAGGCTGGCGATGGTAGACTTTTCACATGCTTTCTTTCAGAGTCAGTCTGCATTATTCAGTAATTAGAACTTATTTTATCAAACCAGCTCATGAAATATTTATTCGAGTGATAGCTACTCCTCATCTTATTTCATCTCATGAAATGTTTAATCTTTTATAACTCCAAACAAAAATAAACTTTCAAACGAAGGATGAAGCATTTAGATGTCAACTTTGATTTGTGCACAGGGGTAGACAGTTGTCTAAGATTATTTTAGGATGCACTTGAGCAAAAATATTTGGAAAGTGAGCCCCAAGTATCTGACTGTTGTACCTTGCTCACATTAACTCTTCCCCCTTTCTAGACCCCTGCTGTTTGGTATATTTAAATTTTGTTTTGAATTTCTTAATCATACGAGACCAAATACAGAAACTTCCACCATCAAAAAAGTTCTGTTGGACAGCACAGGCCTGGTGTATCTGGTGAAAAATATTTAATCATTCAATCTTTTTCACAAGGTGATTCAAACTTATGATGCAAAATTCAAAAATCACAAAATGGTTCATCAAGGAAAAGTGTCATTCTGTCTTTGTCTTTAATGACCTGGTTTTTCTTCCTAGCAAGTTATTGAAATTCCCTCCAAAATAGTCTATTCAAATGCAAGGGTGTGTGTGTGTGTGTGTGTGTGTGTGTGTGTGTGTGTGTGTGTGTGTGTGTGTGTGTGCTCTTGATTCTTGGAAGTTTTAAATCATGGTTGCAAATTTTCTGTGACACTCCTCTCACACATTGGAAGTCTGTGCTCCCTTCTCTCCCATTAGGATGGAATTAAACAATGTGGCGGAAATGCCACACAATTCAACAGCAAGTTATAAAATGCCATGAGGCTCACACCTTGCTTGGAGGTTTGGAGTCCTGAATTCCATGTGAGAAGTCTGGATTTTGTAATGGAGAGAGAATATACCCACTGTATTAGCATTCTGGAAGAGAGGGGCATGCCTTGGGCAGATGGGGAAAGGTTCTAGTTCTCCCTGGTTTTCTCTGGAAGCTTGGGTGCCCAGGAGTAAGGTATCAGTGGGCCTTGATTGTGGCACTCCATCATCGTGACCAGTGGTACTCCAAGCCTCCCTCCTCTGTGATCAGGTATTAAGAGAAGCGAGCCTCAGGAGTGAGTATTGCCTCTTGTTGCAGAGAGCCAGCTCACTGTGGAGATCTGACTACCCTGTAACTAACAAGCTGGACATATTCACTCACACATTTACACACAGGATTGAGAAACACTTCCAGCTGAGCTATTCCATAACAATAAAGATGCCAGACTTGAGAATGAAGACCCATCTTGATTAATCATCTGTAACTCACATGAGGGGCATTATAGCTTTATTGGAAAGTTTAGAAGGACGTAATAAAAACTTAGAAAATCAGCCATAAATAATGAGGTAATTAGTCACTCGAAGACAAGTAAAGTTGACCCATAAAAGAATACCAGCCTGTGCAGGTCAGCTGTGAATACTTAGAGTCACAGAAATGCTAAGACCAGAATATTGACTTACCAAAGACGATGATGTCACTATATTGGCAGGATGGGGAGGATGGGAACAATACTGGAGGGTATAGACAGGCAACAGAAAGGGTCCAAAACATGAATAAATTAAAATTAGCTATATCATTCAGAAGTTTATACATAAATTATGAGAGATCGTGAAGCACACGTAATGTTACAGAGTGAGTGATACAGTAAAGGAGGGGACATTGATAAGGACTAAGTGAAAGAATAGTCACCCATGGCATGAAGAGCCTTTGATGGGGAGGACACATCTAAGCAGAGGGAAGGAGACGGGCTTGTGATTTTACATGGGAAAATGAAAGTTCCCATCTGCTCATGTCTTTTTCTCAATGAACATGAAACTGTC
Source organism: Zapus hudsonius (assembly GCA_004024765.1). Taxonomy (NCBI): domain Eukaryota; kingdom Metazoa; phylum Chordata; class Mammalia; order Rodentia; family Dipodidae; genus Zapus; species Zapus hudsonius. Next base: position 102,077 of record PVHP010000865.1, read on the forward strand.
AGCTGAGAGTAAAATCCAGGGAGATGTGTAAGAGTTTTAAGACTAAAATAGCTATGACAAAATCACCTAAAAGAATATGAATACAGACTTAACGTTACATAGTAGCTTTGAACTAAAAGTAGAAGCAGTCTTGCTTTCTTGACCAACTTGTTTCCTCGATTCCTAGTCATTTCTAATCCATTACCTAATTATTTCCTCAAGTATCTAGTGTTTTCTGACATCCGCTTTCTTGAATGCATTTGTCTATCTACCCCTATTCCATTATGTCTCCAGCACCCAGAAAGAACCTGGTATATGGTGGGATACACAATAATTATTCACTAATAAGTGAGTTAACAAATGACAAATGAAGCCTTGTGTGATAAATCCTGATATTTCTTAGGCCTAAATGTGTGTACAGATCACAGGATCTGTTCCAGGCCAAATTCTCCTTATTGGGTCTGAGATGGGACCTCACACCTGCCTTTCTAACAAGTCCTCAGTGGTGTAGAACTGCTGGTCCACAGAACTCAATTTGAGTAGCAAAATTTTACAAGAAGCCCTTAGGGTCTCTCTCTTGTGATCCCAAATACTTGGTCTTTGGGGGATTTCCAGACAACGTTCTGATTATCCAGTTACATCTGTGATGACTCAATTTCAAATATTTTCTAGCCAGTAACAATAATAGTTTCTCCTTAGAGAGAACCTTGGGCTTTCTCCAAAGATTACTTAGTAATGAAAAGGAGTGTGCTAAGGCTACTGCTTTAAAGGAGTCCAAGTTTTGCTGAGAACAACTAAGCAGAAGCCAGCTTCCAAGTTTCCAGATTAATAAAGAACAGAGAATGCAGATCACTGTGTCCTGTGGCAAATCTACCAACAGTAAAGAAGAGAGGAAGGGTTGAGTCTGTTTCCACCCACATTACTGGGTAGGAACACCAACAAAATACCCTGAATGACCAGGGAATCTCCTCTGCCTTCATGTGTCCCCAAAAGTTCACCTATTGGAATTTTTTTTTTTCTGAAAGGAAAGGTTTTAATAGGAGGAAAAGTGAGCTGCCGGGCTATTTTCACCAAAGGTGGCGAAAAAGCCACCTATTGGAAATTTAATCCCCAAAATCACATTAATAATAGGGGCTTTGGGAAGTGGTTAGAATTAGATAAGATCATAAAGGAGAGCTCTTGTGGTGGTATCAGTGGCTTTATAAGGAGGAGGGACGGGGGCTGGGAATATGACTCAGTGGCCAAGGGTACTTGCTTACAAAGTCTGCCAACCCAGGGTTCAAGTCCCAAGCCACCACAGAAGCCAGGTGTAAAATGTGATGCAAATGTCTGGTGTTCATTTGCAGCAGCAAGAAGCCCTGGTATACCCACACACACACACACACACACACACACACACACACACACACACACACAAAATTAAAATTTTTTAAAAATTAGATGAGAGTGCCCTGAGTGAGCACACTTGCTCAATTTTGTGTACTGTCCTCCACCACCAGGCTATGATACAGTGAAAAGGCCTCGCCAGACACTGCGTGGATACCAGGGCCATACTCCTGGACTTCCCAACTTCCAAACCCATAGCAAAATGCACTCCTATTGTAAATAACCTGGTTTCAGGTATTTTGTTACAACAACAGACTAAGATTTTTTTTCTCTGCTCACATGCCATAGATTGGCAGTTATCTTGGAAGAAAAAAGAAATATTGAAACTATACAATCAAACAAACTCCAGTGCTAGTACTATAACCCTAGTATTCAGGAGGCTGAGGCAGGAAGTTGTGGGTTTGAGTTCAGCTTGTGGCTACCTGTTAACAAGCTAACAACAAATGGCCTATATAGCCAGTCCTCTTGTTGGAATCCATGTTCATCAGATAAGCAAATCACAGAAAAGTTAAGAAGAAATAATTTGTAAAAGGGGATGGAAAGAATTGGAGGGGGAAGAATGGGAGGGTGGGGGACTTATACAATAAACTAAACCAACAATGAATCGATACCATAAAATCCTTACTTTCATACAATAAGCTCCTGAGGAAACTGTGGGCATTGCCTATTACGAGGGGCCATGAATAGAATGGGAGGAAGCTTTACCCTAAGAAAAGTTGCTCAGGCCTGCATCTCCCTGTCTCAGTCATTGGTTCCTTCCCACACTTAGCTGTTGATCAAAGAGACATGGGATGTCTCCAAAACAAGACAGGCTTTTGTCAAAGCTTTGGATTACCAGCCCCAGGCCAAAGGTAAGACCCTATTGCTGAAGGAACCACAGAGTGGCATCAAACAACACCAAGAGATCCTGCTAGATCCAGAATGGTAACCAACTCCCAGATGGTAGCATGTGTATTGCTGGAAGGCACTACCTGAGCTGCCAGGGGAAATTGGTCAATGATATTTGGAGAAAATAGAGACCACTGATATACAATACAGACTGATGGATGCCATAAGAATGCTGAACACATTGCTATATGGAAGAGATCAGCAAGTCAAGAAGTGCTCATCTGTGCAATAGTGGTGCTAAACCTAGGAGAGTAATCAGATGCCTACTGATTGGCTAAGAGATTTGCTCAGTGACAAGGAACCCTTAACTGGAACTGGAATCCATGGTAAAATCCTATATGGACCAAGAACCCAGGCTACAAGGGGAAATTCCCACTACCGGAGAGCTACAGAGAGGCTACACCCATTAGAATCTTGCCAAATAAGCAATGTTTGTCTCATATGACCTCTACTGATCTCACTCTCTGATGGTGATTCTGTTTATATTTTTCAGAAGGCAGCAAGAACCATAGACAACCCAATTCCACCATCAAGACATGGGATGATGGCTGACATCCCTTCAGGAGATGAACACCCCTAGCCTATCATATAGGGCCCAAACAAAACCTATGAGAAAGTGGCGAGATAAGCAAGAGACCTACCACCACAGCAAGTCAGATAACCCATGAAAGGTCAATGGAGACAGACACCAACAATACCCAACACAACCTAGGCCAAAGGTCTAGAGATACTTAAGATCTCAACAATAAAGCAGACTTGAAACTTACCCACCATGATTCAGGGAACTGAACAAAGAGGAGGCAGAAAGATTTTAAGAGCCATGGTCAGGGAGAATATCCAGAGACATTGCCACCCCCACAGCAACAACACACAAAGGGGGAAAAACTGGTTACCTCTTGTGCAATTCATAACCCTCTAACCTGTGGACTGATCCAGTATGTGCACTGAGGAGGGTCCCCAGTGGGTTGGGAACAGAGAGGAGAGAAATGGGGGTTCCATCACAAGATTTGTTCAAACAATGTATCCAATTATTGATAATAGAGATATTTTAAAAAGAAGTAATACCTCAACAATAAACCAGCCTTAAAACTCACCCACCATGGCTCAGGGAACTGAGAAGAAGAAGGGGTGGAAAGATTGTAAGAGCCATGGTGGAGAACACTATCCAGAGACATGGCCCCCCTCAGTAACAATATACAAAGGGGGTGGAACCGGGTTGACTCCTAGGCTATCCATAACCCCCTGCCCCATGGACTGATCCAATTTGCCCACAGAGGAGGATACCCAGCTGATTGGGGACAGGGAAGAGGGAAATCAGGGAATTGGGGATACCAACACAGTATTTGCTCATTCAGTATATCTAATTATGCATAATAAAGATATAATTGAAAAAAAAACCCTGTAATGCATGCATCTAGTTTGTGGGCAAAAGACTGGTGCACCCTCCTACACACACACACACACACACACACACACACACACACACACACACACACTCATGTATATATGCATGTAAATAAATAACTAATTTTTTTAAAAAAGAAGTAATAATTCACATGCTCCAAAGAGTTTTTTAACTTTTTATTGATAGCTTCCATAATTACAGACCATAAAACCATTATGATTTCCTCCCCACCCTCCCTCATATCTCTTTCCCCTCTCAGTCTCTATTTTATTTCATATCATCATCTTTTTCTCCTATTAAACACACACAGAGCTATTGAGTAGGTGTTCTTAGCAAAAGAAATCAGACTAGTAGACACATATTTGTATTTGTAAGGTTTGGGACTTTCTGAAGTTCAGACATCCATGGCAGTTTCCTGTGAATAAGGGGGAATAAATCGGGCCACAGGATGATTGGTTAGGGGAGTAGAAGCTTTGGTCAGTGTTGCCCCTGGTGCTCCAAAGAGTTTTTGATGAAAAAAAAATTTAAGCTATCTTGGCTCATTTGGGCAAAAATAAGGATCTCAGACTATAGGACCCCTGAGACATTCCTTTGTAAACCAGCATTTCAAAAGCTTATTAGACCACCTTGGGAAACCTTGGGGAAAGCTCATTTGATGAAGCTGACCTCAACTGAAGCATTTCCCAAGAGAGGAAGGCTTAAGAGACATGGGAAGGAGGACCCAGGAGAGGGAAAAGTCCATTTGTCTCAAGGCCTTTCACTCAGCCTTCTTCCTGCCAGGAGTTTCCTCAGCTTCACTATCTCATCTGTAGCAGACTTCTCTTCATCTCTCTCTTCTTCCTTCCCTTATGGTCCCCACTTTTCTCAGAACTAGGCTGAAAGACTAGTAGAATCACTCATTGTTGTGATTAATTGGATACCCTTCCCAAAGGAGTTAGTATTTTCTGTGGGTTCTATGCATCCTATCTGGCCCAAAAGGAATGACTCTCTATTGGGGTCTTAGTTGTTAGAAGAGGTTTTTGATTGAGGAGCCTGTCTGTATTTACTGAGGGATGTCTACTTCCTGGGTCTGGAATTGAGAGGCATTGGGAAGGCCCAAGATGCTATCATTGCTCCCCCAAGCCATCAACCAGATTTCTTCAAACTAAGTGCCTGTCACTGTTCCAAGTAACACTTCACAAGCTCATGAGTTTTTACCATTTGGAAGTAAGCATTCGATTTGACCCCTACACTTTATGTAATATTTCTTCATCAAGTTTCCTTTTTTCCCTCTTCCTCTGAACTATACATTGACCTTGAAACTGTGAATTTCTTAGCAAATGTACAATCAACAACAGTACAGAAAAAGAGCAAGTTTAGCAAACTGAAGTTTTGCATTTATTTTTTTCCATGACTCGGATAAACTCTAACCTGAGGAGGAAAATGATCTACATCTTTTGTCTTTCAGGGGTTTGATTTTTTAAAAAATATTTTATTTATTCATTTTCAAGCAGAGAGAGCGAGCGAGCGAGAGAGAGAATGAGAGAGAGAGAGAGACCAGGGCCACCACCTTGTGGGTCTGGATTATGTGGGCACTTGGGGAATTGAACCCAGGGCCTTAGGCACTGGAGGTGAGTGCCTTAACCACTGAGCAACCTCTCCAGCCCAGGGGTTTGGTTTGTCTTGGTTTTTTAATGCTTGTCTGCTTCCTATCATCTATAAACTCCTCAAGGAAGATGATCATCTGAACCTCCTATGCTACGTGACTGCCACGTTTTGACTTTTTTAATCTTTCAGTTTTCTCAGAAATAATTGCTTGCTAGTTTCTTGTTGCCACCTTGCTTCGTGTACCAACAATGAAGTCTCAGCTCTCATGAGCATTTGAGATTAGAAAGGCAATGGCCTCCAGGCTTCTCCACATCCCTGGATGTGTTCACGAATCACCTCCAAACTGACCGTGTGACTGTTTACCAGGGCTCAAGCACCTCTGACTGTCTGTCTAAACTCTTTTTTAAAAAAACATTTCTGGGATAGTTAAAACATTTTGGCCACTTTGGCCTTAAGGCAGCATATAGACAGACTGAATTCTCTAGTATTTAGTATGATAAAACCCAAGCTCTAAACACAATGAGTAGTATGTAAACAGATTCTCTCACAGGACAGCATAGCCAGAGCAGGACTGTGAGTCCATCTAATAGCAAGTTGGCATTGTGCTCAGATGTGCCAGTGTCAGGCGGAGGCAGGAGGTAAGGCTCTATCTCTGCTGATGGTTCTCTTGCATGGTATTATCTCAGCAGCTCCCCAAGTTTCCCTCTGGTTTGGCTACAGCTGTGACATTTCACTCTTGGACCAAACACTTGGAAAGGAAATAGATTGCTGAGATCTTTTGGACAAACCAGGATCTAACTCTTAGCTTGCATGGGGACATGTGCTACACAGGGTGAGGTGGGTGGATGCCCATAGCAGACAGCCTCCTGGCAGGAAACAGGAGGTTCATGAACCTGGACAATTTGAGGAGTTTCACAGTGAGTGAGAGTGTTTACAAAAGTAAGGGCAAGGTGGAAGAAAGCCACCGAAAAATACCACAACTCCCCAGGGCTAGGAACAACCGGCCATGCTGTTACCACCTGTATTTGTTTTATGTGGCAACGTAACAAAGCACAAGAGATTGAATAAATTTACTCTCTTCCAGCTCTGAAGACTTGCAGCCTGGCAGTCGCTGTACAGCCCAGCTGGCTCAGCTTCTGGTGGCTGTGGGCTTTCCTTGACTCCATGTCACATTGTCCAATCACTAACTCCATCCTTACATTGTCTCCTCGTCTGCATGTCAGTCATTTCTGGAGCTCTTTCAAACAAGGACACCCAGTTAATGCAGAATAATTTCTTCATTTTAATGTCTTTAACTTTGTTGAGATTTTTTTATGTGTGTGTGTGTTATGCATGTATTCGCATATACGTTCACATGTACGTGAGCACGCATGTTTGCTCATGTGTCAGATGTGCTCCTCAATCACTCTCTACCTTTTTTTTTTGAGGGGGGTGTTGAGGCATGGTCTCACGGTAGTCCAAGCTGACTAACTCTGTAGTAGGCTGGCCTCAAAATCATGTGGATCCTCCTACCTCTGCCTCCCGACTGCTGGGATTAAAGATGTGCACTTTGGGAACCAAAATCTTGGGCCCTCAAAGAGAAATTCACTTTACAAGTGATTTACAAAGAGGCTACTAACAATAGAATGTAGCCAATTCAGAAATGTGTATCTCAGTTAACCTATACTGATCTCACTCTCCGATGGAGATTCTGTTTGTATTTTTCAGAATGCAGTGAGAGACCTGTGGTCTTTCCAACCCTATCAATGAGCCACAGGCCTATATCTGACATTCTGACAAGAGATGAGCCACCTCAGACCTACCATGGAGGATCCACATGGAACCCTGCAGAGGGGTGGGATAAGCAAGAGACCCATAACTACAGCCAATCAGTCAACCCAGGATAAGCCAGCGAGACAGACACAAATGATCTTCAACAAAACCTAAAGCAGAAGTACAGAGACCACTAAGACCTCAACAATAAAGCAGCCTTAATACCCACCATGACTCAGGGAACTAAGCGGAAGAGGGGGCAGAAAGATTGTAAGAGACATGGTAGAGGAGAATGTCCAGAGACATGGCCCCCTCAGTAACAACATACAAAGGGGAATGGAACTGGGTTGACTCCTAGGCTATCCACAATCTCCTACCCATTGGACTCATCCAGTCTGCCCACGGAGGAGGATACCCAGCTGATTGGAGACAGGGAAGAGGGAAATCGGGGAATTGGGGACATCAACACATTATTTGCTCATTCGGTGTATCTAATTATGGATAATAAAGAAATAAAAAATTAATTTAAAATGTTCATTACCATGCCCAGCTTCCACCATTTTTACAAAAGACCAAGATCTCTCACAGGACCTGGGACTCACTGATTCAGCTAGACTGGCTGGCTAGCAAGTTTGAGGGTCCTTCCTCAGCTCTGGATTGCAGGAGCCTGCCACCATGCACACATTCGTGTGGGTGCTGAGGGTCCAAACTCAAGATGTCATTTGTAAAGCAAGCACTTTACTTACTGAGGGATAACCTCAGCCTCTGCTTTTTTTTTTTTTTTTGTGTGTGTGTGTGTGTGTCATAATGAGTTACATTATTTAATGGGCAAACAATGAGTTGTTATCCCCAGTTCCCCAATGCCCCTCTTCCCCATCCCCAATCACCTGGATATCCTCCTCTGTGGGCACTCTGGATCAGTCCTTGGGGCAGGAGACATGGATAGCTTAGTTGTCAGCCCAGTTCTGCTGGCCCTAGTATGTTGTTACTGGGGAGGGGGCATGCCTCTGGATAGTATCCCCCACCACGGCTCTCACAATCTTTCTGCCCCCTCTTCCGCTCAGTTCCCTGAGTCATGGTGGGTGAGTATTAAGGTTGCTTTATTGTCGAGAACTTAGGGGTCTTTGTACTTCTGCTTTAGGTTGTGTTGAAAATCATTGGTGTCTGTCTCACTGGCTTATCCTGTGTTGACTGATTGGCTCTGGCTATGGGTCACTTGTTCATCCCTTCATTCTCTGTGGGGTTCCATATGGATCCTCCATGGTATGTCTGGGGTGAATTATCTCTTGCCAGGATCTCAGCTATCGGCCTGTGGTCCTTTAGTAGGGTTGGATGAGCCACAGCTCTCACTGCATTCTGAAAGATACAAACAGAATCTCCATCGGAGAGTGAGATCAGTATAGGTTAACTGAGATACACATTTCCACATTTCTGAATTAGCTAGATTTTATTTTTATTAGCCTCTCTGTCAATCGCTCGCTTAGTGCATCTCTTCTTGAGGGCCCAAGAGTCCGGCTCCCAGTGCATATCGCCCTAAGTCCCCAGTTCCAGTTAAGGGCTCCCCCTCACTAAGTGGATATTTGGCCAAATTTAAAAGCTCCTGATTGCCTCCCCCAGGCTTTGGCTCCTCCATTGCACAAGTGCTCCTTTCTTGGTTTGCTGTTCTCTCCCAATAGGGAGTGTGTTCATCCTACTCATGGCAGCAGACTGTGTTTCATGCCAGTGGTCTCTGTTTACTCCAACTGTCATTGACCAGCTTCCCCTGGCAGCTTATGCAGTGCCTTCCAGCACTGCACTGACTACCATCTGGGACCTGGATACCATTCTGGACCTTGAAGGATTTCTTGATGCTGATAGATGGCTTTCTGTGGTTTCTTCAGCAACAGGATCTTGCCTCAGGCCTCGGGTGGGCATTGAAGAGCCTTGACAGAATCCTGTCTTGTTTTTGGAACCTCATGGGTCACTTTGGTCAACAGCACAGTGAGGGAAGGAGCAGGTGACTGGGACCCAGAGTTGCTAGACTGGTCAATTTTTCACAGGCTTCTATTCTATTCTATTCTATTCTATTCTATTCTATTCTATTCTATTCTATTCTATTCTATTCTATTCTATTCTATTCTATTCTATTCTATTCTATTCACGGCCCCTCTTGCCAGATGGCGCACACTACTTGCTCAATAGTTTACAATATGCTTGTGAGGATTTTATGATTTTGAATCCACTTTGGTTTAGCCTCATGCTTAAGTCATTTCCTTCCCCCCATCCCTTACTCCTTAGGAGTAGTTTGGGAGCCTACTCTCTTTTTCTATGTCCCTAACAAGCTTCAAAAAGAGAAGTTTCAGTTCTATGATGAAGGTTTGGTAGAATTCGGCTGAGAAACCATCTGGACCTGAGCTTTTCTGTTTGGGTAGGTTCTTGATTACAGATTCAGTCTCTCTGATTATGATAGGATTGTTTAGCATCTTTATCTGCTCTGGGCTGAGCTTTGGTAGTTTGTAGGTGTCAAGATATTTATCCATTTCTTCCAGGTTCTCTAATTTTGTGGAGTAGAGGTTTTGGAAGAATGACCTGATGATACTTCCAATCTCTTTGGGATCTGTTGTGACCTCACCCTTGTCATTTTTGATTTTGTTGATTTAGGCCTTCTCTGTTCATCGTTTGATTAAATTGGCCAGGGGTTTGTCAATCTTGTTGACTTTTTCAAAGAACCAACTCTTTGGTTTGTCTATTTTTTAAATTTTTTTTTTCATTTCCAAGTCTGATTTTAATTATTTCCTTGCGTCTCGAGCTCCTAGGGTTGGATTTTTCCATCTGCTCTAATGACATTAAGTGGGAGGATAGCTGGTTGATTTGAGACCTCTCTGTTTTTATTATGAAGGCATTTAGTGCAATGAATTTCCCCCTTAGGACTGCCTTCATTGTGTCCCACACGTTCTGATACGTTGTATCCTCATTATCATTTGTTACTAGGAAATTCTAAATTTCCTGTCTGATTTCTTGTTTGACCCATTCATTTTTCAGGAGCAAGTTGTTCAGTCACCAATATCTGTTGAAATTGTTGGATCTTCTTCCATTGTTTCTAGCTTTAATGTGTTGTGGTCTGATATGATGCAGGGGATTACATCGATCTTCCCAAGTTTGTTGAGGGATGATTTATGGCTTAGTACACAGTCAATTTTGGAGAAGGTTCCATGCACTGCTGAGAAGAATGTGTAATCAGTGTTTTTGGGGTGTAATGTTCTGTAAATGTCTGTTATCCCTAGCTTGTCTATGGTGCTGTTTAGAAACTTTATTTTCCTGTTTGTCTTTTGTTTGGACAATCTGTCTAGGGATGACAGTGGAGTGTTAAAGTCTCCTACTATGATGGTGTTGGTGTCTATATCTGCTTTGCTTTTGAGTAATTTATGGTTTATGAATTGAGGGGCCCTTGCATTTGGCTCATACATGTTTAATATAGTGATGTCTTCTTGTTGGACCTTGACGAGTAGGAAGTGGCCATCATCGTCCTTTTTTATTGATTTCAGTTTAAAGTCTATTTTGTCAGATATTAGAGTAGCTATATCTGCTTTTTATTATTCCCACATGCCTGCAAAATTGTTTTACACCCTTTTACTCTCAGTAGGTTAATGTCTTTAGCCATAAGGTGTGTTTCTTGAAGGCAACATATGGAAGGGTCCATTTTTCTGATCCAGCCTGCTATCCGATGTCTTTTTATAGGAGAGTTGAGACCATTTTCATTCAACATTATAACTGTGAGGTTTGCTTTAAACCCTGCCATGTTGGAGAGAATATGGAGGTTGGTATCTGAGCTGTTGCTGTTATCTCTTTGGTGTTACCTTGCCTGTTCTCTGTTCCTTTCCTGGGGTCAGATATTTGTTTCATCTGCATGGGATATCTCATGTAGTATCTTCTGGAGGTTTGGCTTTGTGTTCAAGTCATTGTAGAGCTGGTTAATTTCATGGAATACTTTCATTTCTCCATCTATTATGATGGATAACTTTTCTGGGTACAGTAGTCTGAGTTGGAATCCGTACTTCTTTATGCCTAGAATTGCTTTATTCCAGGCTCTTCTGGCTTTTAAAGTTTCTATGGAGAAGTCTGAAGCGAGTCTGATGGGATTGCCTTTGTAGGTGATGAGTTTCTTTTCTCTCTTGCTGCTCTAAGTACTCTCTCTTTACCCTCAATGTTTGGCATTGTAACTAAAATATGTCTTGGAGAGTTCCTCCTTTGATCCAATTTTTTTGGGGGTCCTACATATCTCTTTTAGACGTACAGGATTATCTCTTGCCAGGTATGGAAAGTTTCCTTGAATAATTCTGTTGAAAATATTTTCTATGCCCCTAGCCTGGTTTTCTTCTCCTTCTGGGAGCCCCATGATCCTGAGATTAGGGCTTTGTATGGTATGCCACCTTTCCCTTGAGTCTTGTTCACTTGCTCTTTTGAATTTCATCAAGTTTCTGATTTCTCTCAAATTCTCCTCTGTTTTGTCTTCCATGTCTTAGGTTCTGTTTTCCTAGTGATTGATTCTGTTGGTGAGAGATTCTAGGGACATTCTTATTATTTCAATATGGCTTTTGTTTTCTGAAATTTCTTTTTGGGTTCCTTCTATCATCCTGTTGAGATGTGTTTTTAATTAAAGGTTTGATTTAACTACTTCTTCCTGACACTCATTCTTATGTTTGCACATGTCTTCGGTTAATTTGGAAAGCTGGTTTTTGATACCTTCATTTTGCTGGTTTGCCTTAATTTCCATCAATTCTCTTTTTAGTTCCATTTGATTTTCCTCTACTATATTAAGCCTGGTGGCAAAACTTGCAAGCTGACTTTGTATTCTTTCCATGATGAACATAAAGTTCTCCTTAGAATCTGTGCCAGTATGATCGGGGTTTAGTGTCATGTCATCCTGTGTCTGTCTCCGCTCTCTCTCTCTCTCTCTTTTGTAGTATCATCATTGTCATTTGGTGTGGTTTCCTCAGCTGGTATAATATTCTTACGTTGCCCATTTCAATTCCACTTGGGGTGATTGGTGGGATGCCTTTGAGCTATCTACATCTCGTTAGTGTGGACGGGGAGTACACTGGGCTCCATGGGTAGGGTTGGGTACTCACTTGTTTAATCTGTGAGTGTGTGTGCCCTCAGATCACTGGCTGGGCTTTGATGGTGATACTGGGAGTAACCTGCTGGGGGTGTGTGGTGCTGTGGGGACTAGGTAGGTGGAGGGTGGGGTGACGAGTCCTATGTAGCCTGTTTGGGGGGGCGTGGTCCATCAGGGACTAGGTAAGACAGGGAAGGGGGTCAGCCATCTGTCACAGGCCACCCAGGGACTAGTTATGGCATGGGAAAACTGCAGAAACCAGCCTGCAGGACAGCCGTAGGAGCTGGTGGGCATGTGGGAAAACCGCAGAAACTGGGGCTCGGGGATACTTCAGGGGCTGGTGCTCAGGGAATATGCAGGGTTGGCGAGCATGGATACCGTGGGGAACCGGCACTGAACAAGGGTAGGAGGGTGGGGAAACTGCAGGGAATGGGGGCTGGAGGAAGCCGCAGGGTTTGGTGGGCAAGAAAAACTGTGGAGGAAGAGAGAAAAAGAAAAGGGAAGAGAATAAAGAGAAAAAGAAAAAGAAAAAACCTGCGGGGGTGAAGGCAGGAAAAAACATGAAGGAGGCTAGGTAGAGGCTGGGCAGGGAAGCCACAGGTTGACAGGCAAGAAGAGAGAAAAAGAAGAAGAAAAAACAGAGAGAGACAAGGAGGCTGGGCTTGGAGGAAAAACACGAGGGAAGCCAGCAGAGGCCAGGAAAGCCGAGGGTTGGTGGAGGGTGGGGAAAAGAAAAAAAATAGAAATAAAAATAAAAATTAAAGAGGAAAGAGATGCAGATGCCGGGAGAGGGAAGCCAGCAGGCGGGGAAAAAGAATTAAAATTAAAATTAAAGAGGAAAGAGATGCAGAGGCTGGGAGTGGGAAGCTGGCAGGCAGGGAAAACAAAAAATTAAAAATTAAAATTAAAGAGGAAAGAGATGCAGAGGGCGGAAGCAGGGTAAAAACATGCGGGAAGCCAGGACCAGAGGAAAGGCTTGGGTCGGTGGGCGGGAAAAAAGAAATAAAAATAAAAATTAAAGAGGAAAGAGACGTAGAGGCCGAAAGTGGGGTAGAAACACAAGGGCAGCCAGCAGAAGCCACAGGAAAGCCGCAGGCAGCCAGTGGGCTGAGGCCGCTCAAGCGGGGGCTGCTGGCTGGGGTGCTGCCAGACAACTCACTGCCTCCAGTGAGCGCTGGTCCTGGATGGTGGCTTCCAGTCCTGAGGATCCTATGTCAGGAGGTTTCTGGAGCTCAGAACATGGCATCCCCACTGGAAACACTGACCCTTGGTCCCCAAGGGATGCCCACGTGTCTGCTAGTCGGCCATCTTGAACTGGAAACAAAAATATCAGCCTCTGCTTTTTGTTTGTTTCATTTAAAGAAAGGAAAACATTTTATTTATTTATTTATTTGCAAACTCAGAGAGAGAGAGAGAGACAGAGACAGAGACAGAAAGAGAGAGTATGGGTGCACCAGGGCCTCTAGCCACTACAAACAAACTCCAGAGGCATGCACTAATTTGTGTATCTGGATCTACATGCATACTGGGGAATTGATCCTCAGTCAGTAGACTTTGCAGGCAAGTGCTTTAACCACTGAGCCATCTCTCCAGCCCCTGTTTTTTGTTTTTGAAGACAGGGTATCATGTAGCACATGCAGGCCTTGAACTCACTTTGTAGCCAAGGATGACTTTGATTTACCAACCTTCACCTTTCAAATGTTAGAGCTCTAGGCATGCCCCCCACTTGTAGCAAGAGGCCCTTTTTTATAAATAAGACCATGTGCACTGGATTAGGATACGTTTGGGGGGGCATCATTCTGCCCACCTCTATATCCCAAGCAGGCAGGAAGAGGGGATGACAATGGGAATGAGAGACCCAAAGAGCTCTGTGGAGAGAGCCATCCAAGGGGAGGTTGCTCGGGGCTACTAGGAAGAAGCAAGAAGGTGACCCCAGAGCTTTGGACAAAGCCTATGAGGTCAGCCTCCACCTGGGGCCACAGAAACAAGGAAGAGAAGGGTGGAGAGGGGTCTATAGGGGCAATGGAAGATGCTGCATCAAAACTGAGGTTATGGCAGGAAGAAGGGACAATGGATGCTGAGAGACAAGTCACAGGACCACCACGCCTCCTTTTCATCTGCCACTGCTCCTCGACTTTATCAGATCTACAGGTTTAAGGAGAAGCACCATCTAAATAATTGTTGTTCTCTCTGTACAAAGGCAAAGTATGCTGATTACAGAAAATATGGGACATATAGAAAAACTTGACAATGAATGTTAGCCATAATGCTCCAACTCAGAAATAATCAATGTTCATACTGTGTGTCCTTCCAATGTACCACTTCTAGCATGGATAAGTACACAGTCAAGGAGATGACAGGATTCTAACATTTCATAATGCTGGCTTTTTCCATCTACAAATATATTGCTAGATTTTCTAATATACTAATATTTTTTGAAGGATAGTATGATTTTTTTTTAATGCTGCATGCTTTCTGAGGGACCATACTATCTGAGGTTTCAGGGTTGAAATTACCTGGGACTCACTGTCACCCTGATCCCTAGGGAAATCCAGCAGTCAGTCCCCATAGGGCTCAGACAAGTAATATTTACATCCTCTCAGAAGGAACCAGAGCAGGTTTCTTGACTGGGACAAGGCTAACTTGGCAGCTTTGAAGTTCATAGTCCCCCTTTGTCCATTCTCTGCCATTTTACCTTGAAATGCAACCCCAGGAATTCTGGCACATCCTCACTATTTACTGATTAAATAGCAACCCCTCCTGTGGCTCCCATTAGTGGGTCAATAAGAATTCATGACTCCCCCCCTTTCTATTGACACTTCCTTATACTAAAAGTACCTCATTTAAAAAAATATTTTTTTAAGGAGAGGGAAAGAGAGAGAGAGAGAAATGGGCATGCCAGGGCCTCCAGAACTCCAGATGCATGTGCCACTTTGGAATTTCACCCCTAAGCCATCTCTCCAGCCCAAAGTACCTCTTTTGTCCCCACCTTGCCAACAGTATGTAGGTCACATCATGCTTCCCCTGGAAGGTGTTCTCAACTTAATGCCATCCCCTCCCTGAGTTTTTGCAACTTCTAAGAAGTTTCTTTAAATTCCCTAATAGTAAGTTTCAGGCATTTGGGGGACCCTCTGCTGGGGTGAATTCCTAAACTCCTTACACTGAGATCTTATCCCAAAGATCACTCCTTGAATTTAGGTGTGGATCTTGTGCCTGCATCGGAGCCAGGAAGCCTTGGGGGAGGGCAAGAAGGCAGTAACTTTCTGGTCTCCCCCTCCATCCAAAAAACCCCAGATTTGCCTTCCAAGCCCTGATGGAGATCTCCCAGAACATGGTGTCACCCACCACAGGGACGAGCAGCTTTTGCTCTGTTCCCAAAGGTGTCCACAACTGCCTGGTAAAGGGTTCGGGTTTCAGGACCTTTCTTCCCAAATATCTGAACAAATTCAAGACGTGAGCAGCTGGGAGTCATTAACCAGGAACCAAAGGGCAAATTCAAGGAGAGGCAGGGCCCCAAGCTGGCCCAGAAACCTCACACTCGGCCTGGCAGCATTGATGAATCCACCTCCAGGTAGAGTTCAGGGGCCCCAATTGATGTCAGTACCTGCTCTGAGCAGGGCTGGCAGGGGAGAGCATCTCAGCCTCTAGGCACCTTCTCCAGGAGATGGCTCAGGGTGGCCGGTCCTGGCACTTTCCCTTCAAGATCCCTTGGGCACTTGTCCTTCTGGTAGATTTGGGTGCATTTGTCTTTTCTGAAACACCTCCCTGGGCCTCTCAGGAAGTCAAGAGAAAGCTGACCCTAGCCAGATTTCTGGAGAGATCAGGCCTGATCAGGAGTCCCAATCAGAGCTCACACTTCAGGCCACTGGTCAAACTGTATAACCTGTGTCCTGGTCCTTCCACAGGGGCCTGGGAAGGGTTCTGCCAACATAAGGCTTTGGTTAGTATGCTCAAACAGACTGGACGATTCCTCACTCAACCAGGCTTCTGTGCTGCTCCACTGGATGCCTGTTAACAGTTTCTACCGCTCAGGGATGGACACGGCCTGCCTCTCTGCAGCTTCCCCTTCTTCTCCCTCCCCACAGGTCCCAGAGCAGGGTTATCTCAACATCTCTCCAACAGCCTACCCCTCCTGGCATGAAGTTAGAAGTCTGTTCTTTATCCCAAGCCAGGCTGGAGGGAAGAGAGGAAGAGTCCCTTTTCTCCTGCCAGGGTTCCTCAGGGCCCATAAACTCTGGAAGGACTCCAGCAACTGAGAGTGGCCCCTCCTCTGGGCTGCTCAGGACCAAGACTCTGGGAAGGCCAAGAATGTGCTCTTACAGACCAGACTTCCTGCCTCATGTGCCCTCTGACCTTGGTAATTACTGTTTCGGAAATGGTTGGCCTCCCCATCTAGAAATTGGAGATAATGAGCCTCAACTTCTTGGGGCTATTGAAGGTTTAATTGATTCATGGTGGCTAAGTGGTTGGCAATCCTGGCCTGGAATTTGGCGGAGGCTCCTTTGTCAACAAGGTGAGCAGACAGCCCCAGCACGAGGGCTGGTGCTGGCCTCTCCCAGCTACAAGCCTGCCTCCTCCTCTAAATTCTTCATACTCTAGGAAAGCTTCTAGAACATTCTGTCCTTAAAGGTGGTCTATTCTCAAACCCTTCATATGGCTTCTTTTTCACCTGGGCTCCCACCCTGATATAGCTTAGGTCATTGGCTCATGTCCTGCAGAAATCCCATTTGCTGGCAATCCTGGCTTTTTTTTTTTTTTTTTAGGAGCCCTGAAGGTCTCTGTTCTGCGAAGTCCTATAGATCAGAACTCTCAGTCTTTTATTGAGAAAACAGTCTGGCAGCTAATGGGATATAGTGAATTTTTAAACGTTTTTATTGGATTAAAATTATATATATTAACACAACAAAATGCTCAGTATCATAAGATATTAGATAAAGCCATTGAAACCAGGATGATAGTCCCTTTAATGCATTAGATATGATCCACCTGGACATTTTAGGCTGTTCTTTCAGTGGGTTGCCTTGTTGAAGTTCTCCATTGATTGGGTTTAACTCAAGCTCTCCATAAAACTACTTCATTTGGTAGGGAAGCATTAACCCTTTGACAAGTAGAGTGTGTTAAAATTCAGTTTGCAATTTTTCATCCTATATGTTGTTTTATTAATATCCATAAATCCTGTGTACGTTTAAAACACAAAATTCAAGTGAAGTCATTGTATTTTCCTGGTGTGGCTTTCTCAATCCCAACATGATTTCTGTGTTGAGCTGGCTAATTACTTGACGTGGCTTGTGTCCTACAAATAGTAGGACATTTAACAGTTTTCCTGCCTTCTGCATGCCAGCAATACACACCCTTTCTTCTCTGTCTGGCATGATTGTAAGGGATTTGTCAGAATCAGAACTATTTCCAGACATTATCAGATGCCCCCTACAGGGCAAAATCATTCCACCTTTTGAGAACCATTCCATTACCTTAGAGGCACCACGACTTGGGGTTTCCGTGGAACACCATTTGAAAACTAATGCTTTATGGCCTACGTTTAGCATTTGGCATGCAGACCTTATATAGTTCCTTCACCTCCTGGAGGGACTCTTGACTAGACTTCAACTCCTTGTGAGCATGGTGACTGGCTCGGTGTGATACCCAACAAATATGTGTTGATTGATTAATAGAGACATGTGCATCTTCCCAGGCTAACTTGTGGAGATAATTTGAGAGAAATCTGAAAGAATGTGACCATGTGTTGGAAGTATCAATATATCATAAATGCAAGGTGATAATAAAACTGCCAAAGTATATTTGTTCATTCCCATTTCTTGTTACCTATCTTCCTACAACCAGAAACAGAAACGGTGAAGACTTCTTTTTCCTTTACAGAAAATTTCTTTATTCTCATTGACTAGGATCTGTGCTATCATATACTTATGGGGAGGTTTTCAGCACTTAATCCCTTTGAATCTCAATTTTCTCATCTGTAAACCAGAAATGATAATATTCACTTCATCAACCCGTCTTGAGGATCAAATGAGAGAATACAGGTAAAGTGCTTAACCACCCAAGGAATTGACAAAGGAAGCATTTAGTAAACATTAGTTGTTTGCTCTGTCTTTGGGGTGTCTTTAAGTATTCCCTCTCTGAAGAAGAGAGGCAGTAAAAGATTAGCAAAATGTCTTTTCCATTTAGCTTTGGAAAGAGCTTGTCACTAACGCCATCCCTTACACACATGCTTCTCTGTACTCAACCTCTTACCTTCACCCAGTCTCCACAGGCTGTGTTATCTTCCCACACAAATGTCCTCTGTCTCTTGAAGGTCCATCACCCACTCAAAATACCCAAACCAGAAATAAGTCATGTCATCCTTCTCCTATAAATTCTCCAAGTTCTAGTGATTTTACTTCCAAAAGGTGATTCTCCCTGGATTCCTTCCACTTCTGCTCACTCAGGCCTTTACCTGTCTTACCTCAACTACTTCAGAGTCGAAGTAGTGGAATTTTCTCACTGTGTAATCATAGTTCTTCGAAACGCTTCTCTACTTTGTTCCTTCGTGGAATTCATTGATCAAGTTGAAGTGCCAAAGCACACCATACGTTGGCACATCCTTCACTGTTACAGTCAGGTAATGGCGCCTATATTCTGTACCAACCATACTGTTCCTTGTGTGCAACATTAGAAATATTCTTTCCTTTCCTACTGGTCTACACACACTCCTCTTCACTGAGAAATGCCAGTGATCAATGGTGTGCAGTATAATAAAGTGACATGTGTTCCTTTTTTGGTTTCTCTAGGACACCAAGAGTAGATGATTTACTGGACAAATCATCTCCATCCTTAAATTGAGCAACATTGTCAACAGAAAATTCCATATAAAATAAAATGATACATCTAACAACAAATGTTATGTGTTGGGACTGACTTCCTTGGGTGCCCATCTCATTTCACTCTTCCACTGACAATGCATTTCCTGGTTGACCTTGGGGTTGACCTTAGGGTATTTTTTCTACTGGAGTGGCCTTGCTTTAACTTTGGTTCTCACAAAGCCCTGCAAATGCACCTTTGGGAAATAGATAACTCATTTCTTTAGCACATGGCACTCAGAGGCACAGAGATAAGTGGGAGCCTCCACTTCTTCCCTTCACTCTTTCAACCCCATCTTTTCCTCTCATCTTCTCTGTTCATCTCTTGGTTCTTCTCTCTCTCTTTCTCTCTCTCTCTTCCTTCACTTTTATATCTGCTGGGCAAAATAAAGATTTCCATTCAGGAAGGATAAAAACAAATGTTCTAAGGTACTGTCTGAGCTAATCTTATTGAGTGCTATATATCAGCGAATGTGTTACAAACTTCCCATGGATTTCTCATTCAGTCCCAGCAATGAGCCTGCAAGACAGGCACTCGTGCTTTCTGACTTTTATCGATGAAAAAAGTACCACCTGGTTAAGTCACTTGTCCAAACCCCACAGCTAGCAAGGCACCAAGGCAGAACTTGACCTCCATATGTGACTCTGAGACACACACTGCCATATCCCACTGGTGAGTCCTCTAACAGTGCTGTGGGCTGCATTTCAGCCTTACACTCTGCTGGCCACTCAATGGGACTTCGTCACTGCCTCTCTTTCAAAGGGGAAAACATTGTTTTGGAAAATTGAGGGGGAAAAAAGAGAAAGAAAATTTTGTTTCTTCCTTTGCTTTTTCTGTACATGCTTTTATTACTGCGTGTTCCATACTTCAATGGCAGGGCTTGGAACTGTGCCTCCAGCATCTCTGTATCCTGAGAACCTCGTGAGCACAAGTGTAGATGTAGGAGCTATCTTCTAGAAACAAACTCACCACAAAGCAATAATAGCTGGCTTGCTCAATCCCAGCAGCCGCCTTATTTTACATCCTCTGGGGCCAGCTGGCTGCTGCGACTGTCTGAAGTGATTGCTGGACCTGCAGGTGGTGGAAGGCTTCTGATGAGTGACATACATCTATAACAAAATGCTCACGAAAAACATGTGTCCATGGCTGAGCACAGTCCTCATTCTTCCTGTTAAATCAATACGGCTTCCATGTCTGAGTGTGGGCAGGGAGGCCAGACCATGAGCTGTCCTCATTGATTAGAACAGCTTCTAAAGGAAAATGGAGTAAGAGCTCTCTGAACTGTGGTCAACACTGTTTTGGGCAGGGCCATTGTTGTTCAGTCCTGGGAGTGAGCCAGTAACAGCAGTGTGGGAAGTGGAAATGTATGTGTTACCTTGATGA
Organism: Zapus hudsonius; assembly: GCA_004024765.1. NCBI lineage: Eukaryota > Metazoa > Chordata > Mammalia > Rodentia > Dipodidae > Zapus > Zapus hudsonius. The sequence goes on from PVHP010000865.1 coordinate 122,407, forward strand.
CTGCCACCCCGATGACAGGAAGCATGGTTCACGGCATCACCACATCCTGGCTCGGTAGATCATGGAGCATTAAGGCACTTCTGTGGAGCTGGCTTGGTCTAAGAAGGGCCTCTGGAAACAACCTCACCTCAGTCCTAGAGAGTCAAGGCACAATGACAGGTAGAAGAAAGGGTGAGGCTGGAGATCTCCTTCCCAGGAAGGGACAGGGGACAGAGCAGAGCTGCACTATGTCTGTGCCATTCACTCTTGTACAGGCGTGGTCCAGTCTGGAGCACAGTGACCCCACTGGCTGACAGGTGTGCTGGGCTGTGACTGCAGGAAGACAGCTGTGGCAATCCAGCCCTCTGCTGGCCTGAAGATTCTCAGGTCGTGCAGGTACGTCTGCCCTACAACCTGACTGTGTGACGGGCAGCCAGGGAAAGGCCAAAAGTAATGGTTCCAACATTTCTTCATGCCTCTCTTGGCATTCATCTGCCCTGCTTTCTGCGCTGTGGTGAGGGTGATGGAGAAGACACATTATATAATCCAGGCCAAGTGACAGTCTCCTGCCATTGTCACCTCAGTGAACACCAGAGAATGCCTTGGCTGGTGTGGGGACAGGATGCTGGCAGCCAGTGTCTTTGAACCAACCTCATCAACAGGCCTGTTCACTTCCTTTGTGCCCTTGTTCTGGCACTTAAAACACATGGCCTTCTGCGTATAGGACTGTGGAAAATATGGGTAAAGCTTACATAGCCCAGTTTACGCTCTGGGTTAGGCCTGCAAACCACTGTCGTCTAATTCACTCTGACTTGTTTCCTGTCACCTCTCACTGTCTTGGGTGACTCATAGGTTGTGATGGGACCCACCAAGGAAGTTGAAGAGAAGTCACTATGAAGAAGTGGTCTTGAGGTGGTGGCTCGACTTTTCAGATGAAGCTACCATTCCCCTCAGGCTGATAAAAGTGTATTTTAAAAGAAAGGTGCTGGGCTGAAGAGATGGCTTAGCGGCTAAGGTGTTTGCCTGCAATGCAGAAGGACCAGAGTTCCATTCCCCAGTGCCCATATACAGCCAGATGCACAAGAGGGCGCATATGTCTGGAGTTCATTTGCAGTGGCTTGGAGGCCCTGGTGCGCTCATATTCTCTCTCTCTCTCTCTCTCTCTCTCTCTCTCTCTCTCTCTCT
>PVHP010000866.1:0-20395 GCA_004024765.1 Zapus hudsonius
ACATGCCTAATGTCAGTACACATCTCTGTGCCCTACTATAAAAGCTCTTTGTAACTGGGGTTCAGGGCCAATGCTTCATTTATGCTTGGACCGCCTGGGCTTGGGCCTGGCCTGGGTGTGAAATTAAAACTCCCCTCTCCTCTTGCTGTGAAGCCTTTGTCTGTTTGTCACTGAGTATTTCTACAACAATACCATTGAAATATCTTCTCAATATCTGTAGGATAAACTCCCAAATCCTAAGTGTGAAAAAATGCCCTTGACCGCCTGACCACTGTCTCTGTCTCTCCTGCTGAGAATAATTTCCCATATTCTCTTGTATTCTGCTGGGTTCTACCTAAGACAAAGTACAAACCCTTCCCTGAAGACACCATCCTTTTCTTAACTCTCTACATTTAAAAATCCACTGTCTTTGGCTAAGACATTCTAACTACCATGTTCATTTAATTTTATTCTTGTTAATTTATCTGTTTATTGTTAGTGTGCATTCATTGACTATAATGTTACATCTCATAAAAACAATTTATTTCAAATATATCATACAATTTTACCATAGTCACCCCCTCCCATTCCTTCCTTTGGCCCACCCTTTATGTCCTCACTCCAGACAGTTATCTCCCTTACTCTAGTTTCTTTTCTGCTTCTTACTCCCTCCCAACCCCCCGCCCATGGCTTCTACTTCAGCACAGTGGTATCACACACTAGGAACTCAAGATATACTTGCTGGAATGAAGTGCATCTCGTACACTCTCTCCACAGACAGAGCTCCCCTAATCATGTAATTCTGCATGGACATTCAGAATGCTCCTTTGGAAAGTCACTCAACCTGGAGACATCAAGCTTGTTTACACTCAGCTCTCATGATTTGTGGACTATCCAGATGAAGCTGGGGTTGGTGAAGACTCATTCCTTTAACATCAGCCAGGGTCCCAGAGGAATTAGATTGCATTTTGTGTGGGAATCATCAAGAATATTTTTAATGAAAAAATGATTTGGAGAAGCATAGGTATGATCAATTAGCCAACATGAGATATTGTGGCACCCAGGGAATAGCAAGAGGATATGGGTGGAAGCAGAGTTTCCAGATCCCACCTGGCAGACACAGCTAAAGGAACATCCCAACAGAAGCAGTAGTCACAGGGGGACACAGTGCAGCCTAACGGCAGCAATCCAGAAAGGCATGGGTTATATAAAACCGCTTCTCTATCCTGCCGCTTCTTCCAGTGGAATCACTTCCTTCCCCATTGCCCACACTCAGTAGATCCAAAGAGCCCAGATGATAGAATCTTGAGAAGTGAGTCTCACGGGGAAATGGGAAGGAGAGCCCTAAAGGAAGAGAAGGATGGTGGACAGCCATGCACATGAAAATTAGCATCTGATACTCAGTGTGTGAGATTGGAAAAGCTTTTCCTACCAAGAGAGGGAGGAATTGAGGTGAAAACTGAGATAACTCTCTCCCTAGCCTCTTCCTTCAAGCCTCTTCTAGCCTATTCATCTGATTCTCCAGAAAGCCTTCCCTGAGCCCTCAGATCGAGTGCATTCCCTTCATTTAGCTTCCATGGCTCCCTCTTCCACAACACTTAGCCACTTTTGCCTCTTTGATTAGACTTTGTGCTCCTTGAGGACAGGGACCATATCTTACTCATCTTTGTGTCAGACATCTTGGGTATCCAACTTTCTCCCTCAGGGTTTTCCTTAAAAGCATATATTTTGCATCAAGCTCTAAGCTATTAAACTGTAAGCTGTGTCCTGTGTGGCAATCTGCATGTGACACAAATATTATGATTTATAACAGAATTTTCTCTGTTACATGGCCAATGTAATTCCATTCACCAGGGTCAAAAAGGAAATTATCTAATTCCATTGTAGTTTGTATTGACCAAACATCTCAGCTAGAACACTGGACAGTAGTAATATGGGGCAGTGACAGTTCTACCCATAATTCCTGTGGGTACTGATAGCACATGACCCATTTCCTGATGCACATGGGAATGCTACAGCTAGAGAGAGAACTCACATTCTTGCTTCAAGTTTGCTCAGTTCTTGTGTTTCTGTCCACCGGCAGTGTGGGATAGTGCAAAGTCCATGAGTGCTAGGGTTGGGGTGACTGAAAGTTAATCATAGGTGCCATTTTCTGAGTTTGGACTAATTCCTTAACTTTGTGAGCCTCAATGAATGCCCTCTTCTATAACAATACTCATGGAATTGTTGTGAGGAATAACATGAGAAACTTTTGTAAAGTACAATGCATTGGATATGATGTGCCATTTTACCATCTATTACAGAGTCATGTTCTGGTCTTTTGTTGGAAGACAACATCCCATACTTCATACACTGTAAGAAAAAACTCATTTGTCTGTGTATGGGCATGTATAGCAAAAGGAACAAATAAAACCTTTGGGGTTTGATTGATTTGAACAAATATCTGAATTGTTTGAACTATACTTGGATCAGGCCTGAATCTCTCTCCTGTGTTAATGTGTAAACAGGAACAGAATCTTCCCATCTGGCATCCTGGCAGGTGGGAGTACCTCTCTTCCCACTCGGCTGTGATCTTTATTTCATTACAACGCCACACCATCCCTCTCAAGGCTGCCCATCACTCCCGTCCAATCGTGTTTGCTCCTTTCCTACCTAGCACCCACCAATGGGCACATGGCAGGCACAGAGAACAGAGCCCGTGTGGAAGAGAGGCACGAGGTCTGGAATAAAATGAGGAATGAAAACCACGTTGCCTAGAGTCTCTGCTGTCATTTCTTGCTGTCAGAACCCAGTCCCACAGTAGACAATGCCATCTTGTGGTTCTTGTGAAAATCATTCCTTGGAAAACTCAAGAAGCTCGTTGTGTAAATCTAGCCACTCCTGTTCCTTCCTTTTATGTTTTTACACATTAAATCAGCTTCCCCTATGGAAATGGGAGGCAGATTATTTGAAAAGAAAGCATCTGGTTTCCTAGAATGGAAAAATTCCACTACTTTGCCTGAAAAGAATCTTGGGACTTTTTTCTTTTTTTCTTTTTAGCAGGCTGGCTCTGTAGTTTTGTTTTGTTTGGTTCTGTTTTGTTGTTTTTCCCCCAAGGAAGTAGTTTTATGTTGACAAGTGTGTATAGGTGTGTGCATATATGTACATATGTTTGTGTGTTAGGTACACATTTGTGTGTATGGGTACACATGCATTGCATATATATGTGATTGAAGGTAGACACCAGAAGTCGACCTCAGGGGTCTTCCTCTATCGCATTGCACCTTATTCTTTGAGACAGAACTTCTCCCTGGACCTAAAGCTCACTTCTTTGGCTAGACTACCTGCCCGCTCAATTTCTGCTTCCCAAATGCTGGTGAAATGGGTACATGCCTCCGAATGTGTCAGTTGGCCTGGGTTCTTGATTTTGAACTCAGGTCTTCTTGCTTGTGTGACAACCACTTTACCCACAGAGATGGCTCCGCAACCACTCCCCGTTGTTTTAGTCATATGTCCCCTCACCTCACTATCACCTCAAGTCCTGAGCCCCATAAAGAAGCTCTCATCCACTTTTCTTCAAAGACATTTCCTCTGGGTTAAAACCAGCACATAAAGGTTTCAGCAGCAGCTGCTGCTTGGACCGCTTCTTGGACTCAGGTGAGTTCAGTTATATTTCCCTAGAACAGAAAGTAGGAGATTCTGTTGTGTTATCTTTTTTTTTTTGTTATTGTTGTTGTGTTATCTTTGAGACCTCAGGGAAATCCAACCCAGAGCTCATTTCAGTGCCATCTGAGTGAAGGAATGACTTAGTGGCCGGCAATGGTTTCCCCAGAACCCTCTGCTTCCTCTTATGCACATAAGTACCCAGAACCTACACTGTAAAATCCTGAGGTGGAGCAAAGTCCTCACATACAACAATCACACCCATCAATGGCTTGTGCTTGATAATCCAAGTCGAACAGAATCTACTAAATGCAAACATCTCAAAATATGGTTTTCAATAATTAATATTTAAAATTTAACTTCTCATATAATGTTTTAAAACACGTTAATAACATCTATAGGCATAAACTGTTTAGAAAGTCATTTGTCCTTTTAAGACCTCAAAAATTTTTCATAAAATTTATTAATTTACCAATCAGTAATTTTTGAAGGCCTTCTAGTTCTCACTGTATGAAGGGTTAGAAAATAGAACAGGGCTCCTGCTCTCAAGGAGTTTATACAGGAATGGGAGGAAGAGTTATTTGTGTTTTGTAAGGGGTGGGGGGTTGGGCTTTATGGGAAAACAGAGTTACATGGTAATCCAGTCTGAGGAATCACAGAAGGTTCTAGATGAAACTGACAGAACAAAATATCAGAAAGATTCCAGGAGGTGAAGGGGGTGAGAAATAATATTTTGCTCAGAAGTGAGTTTGCAGATATCTTAATATGAGAATGTCTTGGGTGTATGGGATAAGAAATAGCTCAGCAAAGTTGGGACAAAGAAAAGGAGATTGACTTGAAATGGAGGAAAAAGCAGACATGAGGCCTTCAAATCTATAGCAAAAACATGAATGTTGCCTCCAGGGCAAAGGGCATGGAAGGGTTAATAAGGCTAGATTGACCAGCTGTCCTGATACTTTTGACACTGGACCAGTTCTAACACTTCAAGTCTTGTGTTTCAGGAAATCCCTTGGTCCCAGGAATAAAGCAGGGTAGTTGTTCACCTTACATGTGTCATCATGAAAGTCATATTTTAGCAATATTTTCATGGCTATATGGAGGAGACTGGAGTAGAGGGCAGTACAGTAGCAAAGAGATCGGTTAAGAGGGTGAAGTAATACCAGGGGAGATAGGTGTCGCTTGAACCACCATGGGCAGAGGAAAGGCTAAGGGAAGTAAACAGACTCAACAGTGCATGTTTAGGGTGGCAGTGAGATGCCCTCTTGTGATGTGGGTGGGAGGGAATGGTGAGGATCATTCTTCGATGATCAGTTTAGAAAGCAGAGCCTCCAAGTAGCAAGAAACTCAATAACCTTTCCATGGATCCTGATTCCTCTAATATTTCTGCCTTCATAACTAGGTTAGACACAGCAGCCTGTGACCCTTTAAAACATGTAAACTATAATACCTAAACCTAAACAAAGAGATCTTCTCCAGAACACTATTAAAAATAAGAATTTTAAAAACTGTTCAAACAACCCACAGAAAGGCAAGAGAACAGCAGATATAAGAAATTAGAAATAAAGAGTAATCAAGACAGTGATAGACTTAAGCCCTAACATGTGGAGAATACTCCTCAATATAAATGTCAAGTATGTCTGTAAGAAGGCAGAAATGGCATAGTTGGGTTTAACACCAAATAAATGAAGCCTTAAAATTTACAAACTCACTTTTGGTTACAGAAGCTTCTCTTTTCAGACAGTCATGACCACTGAGAAGACTGGAAACCCCCCCAAAGTGCAGAGAAGAAATGACAGTGGAGTGTTCATCACTAAGTGAGACATTTCTACCACACCCTCCAAGGCTTGGGGTCCATTTCAGAAGATGTGACGGGAAGAATGTAAGAGCCAAAGGAGGGGAGGAGTGCTTCCAATGCTGTCTTCCAGACACCAAGTGGTGTCCTTGACCTCACCGACATACCTACAAGACTTGCATACTAGGAGGAAAAATGATGACATCAAAATAAAAGAGAAACTAATGGGAAAGAGGTAGGGATTCAGTGGAGGGGAATTCGGAAGGGGAAGAAAGGATAGTGGTAAGGGAGTATTGTCATGGGCATTATCTATATGTATGTGCTCAATAAAAAGTTTATACAATTGAAAACATAAAATTTGCATTGACGCTCCATTTAAAAAGTTGATAAACCTGACCTCATTCAAATTAAAAACTGATTATTTGGGGCCCTGTTTAAAAACAAAAAACAAAAGACAAGCTGCAAAACGGGAGAAATGCCTATAAATCAAGTGGATTGCAAATAATTTGTACCTAAAATATAAAAGAACTCTCCAAACTCAATAGTTGTGAAACCAAAACGGGGCAAACAAGCATGTGCCTGCCCTGGCATGGATCAAGAGATCACGAAGTTGGCCATCAGGCGCAGAGACCATGTTGGCATTGATAGCTATGAGGAAAGTGCAAAACAGAACCATAGTGAGATGTCCATGTAATAGACATGACTAAAAATTAAGGTAATGCCAATGTCAAATATGGGGAGGATGTGGAGAAATTAGATCACTCATTCATTCCTGGTAGGAGTGAGTAATGGTGCGGCCATCTCGCAAAAACCAGTCTGACTGTTTTTTATGAAGCTAAACATGTAATTACTATATTAATGGTAATGATACTTGGGTATTTATCTCAAGGAAATAAAAACTTGGGCCCATGTAAAAGCTAACACATAAATATTCTTGGAAGACTTATTTGTAATATCTACAGACAGGAAGCAACTCAAATGTATTTCAACGGGGATGGTTAAAGAAATTGTGGTCTAGCCATATGACAATACATTACTCAGAAACAAAAAGAAATGAACTATTGATGCGCATAACCATTGGGGAATCGCCAGGGAGTTTTCCTGAAACAAGCCAACACCCCCCCCCAAAAAAAAATCATTCTAATAATAGAGTGAGTGAAGCACTGAATTTTTAGTGGTGAAATTTCTGCATGGTACCAGAAGAGTGGACACAGGCCTTAAAAAACCATAGGATGTACAATCTCAAGAATTAATGTTAGGGCTGGAGAGATGGCTCAGCGGTTAAGGCACTTGTCTCCAGTGCCTAAGCCCCCAGGTTCAGTTCCCCAGGACCCACATAGGCCAGACCCACAAGGTGGTGGCCCTGGTGCTCTCTCTCTCTCTCTCTCTCTCTCTCTCTCTCTCTCTCTCTCTCTCTCTCTCTCTCTCTGTATCTCTCTGCTTGAAAATGAATAAATAAATAAAAATATTAAAAAAAAAGAATGAATGTTAATGCAAACAAGGGTTTGGAGGAGATAAAGATGTATTCGAGAGGATTATGGGTAATAGCCACTGTATCATTGGTGTGCCGTGTGGATAGTGAGGGATCTGTTTATGGGGAGGAAGAACAGGGGCAAAAGGGAACTCTGTTTTCTGTTTACTTTTTCAGTGAATCAAAACAAGGTGTATTACAAAAAATATCTCATAGAGGATATGTGCAAATACATGTATACAAGTAGAATTGGGTAAGTGAATATGACTGGCAGGTGTGTCAAGGTCATTGCGTCATTGTTTTCAAGGTATTCTGATGAGAAAAATGCATAGAGAGTAATAGGATCTGTCTGTCTTATTTTGAACAATTGCCATGAATCTGCAATTACCTTGACATAAAAGAGTTTAAATAAAATGTAAATTAGATGGTTTCCCTCCTAAAGAATTGTTTTATTTCCCCCTGGAATGAAATCAGAGCATCTTTCTCTACTGCACATGGTCTGGCCCTACCCCCCACCTTTGTCATCTGTACCTCTCTCAACCAACAAGGTGTTTTCCCATGACTTCAGTAAGTCAAACTTCATCCCTCTCTATGTCTCGACATCTGTTTTGTGGCCTAGACCCTCCTCCAGGTCCCAGCACGGTTGCCTCGGTGTCATCCATAAACTCCAGTGTCACTCTTTCAGTGGGGAGGTGTCTGATCCAACATTCAGCACTCCTGGTATCCACTAATAACCTGTCGGATTACTCTTAGTACCTTATTCATTCTGGCCACAATTGGAAGCTGTTTTTATTTGCCTTGCCCCTTGGACACCTTCCTCTGCAGAATGTTCCATGAGTGCAGTAGTAGCATATCTGCCTGTCTGCACTGGGCCCAGTTCCCAGCTAGTACCTATGCCTAGCAGGCATAGTTGCTAAATGAAAGCTTCAAAGACGAAAGAGACCGAAAGAACTAAAGCACAGGACCTTGACTATGAAGCTGTTTTGATTGCACTTTCACAAGGAAAAATCAAATAACGCTTGATGAAAGCCAAAATCATTAAAAAACTTTTTTTTTCTGGACATATGTAGAGGTGAGCCTGAAAAGCAGCTAGGGATAGGTTGTCCGTTCCCTGTGCTGTGGGCCCAAGAGCAAGGTCAATGAGTTCTCAGGGACGATGAGTCCCCACACATCCCAAGATGAAGACCAAGGTCAGAAGGACACCAAGCATCGTGCTTTTGTATTGGGCTCTAGGATGCTTTATTCTTGTGCATTGTCAGAGCCATTATTTGCCTGCGGCTAGTCTGATAGCCCCTTCATTTTACTAGGGTTGGTGCCTGGAATCTATAAACAAGAAAATGTCCAGGTTTTTGGACAAAATAGGTTCACTCCCCACGGCCACGCTGGCCTGACTACATCATGTTCAGAAGTGAAGACTAGCAGAGGGAGGTAGATGCTTGTATCTCACTATCATTCTCTGTATTCTCCTGGGTTTGCTGCTGCTGCTGGGCCTCTGGTCTCTTCATTTCTCACAGTCTCAGTGGGTTTAGGACTCTACATTAAGATACCACAGACATGGAGCCTTAAGCAACAGAATCTTGTCATAATTCTGGACGCTGGAAAATCCAGGACCAATGAGTCAGCTGACTTAGTTCCTGGGAGGAGGTTGCATCCTGATTCCTTATGTCCTCACTGGGTGCTCACTCTTTTCTGTGTGTTCCTATAGAAACAGTAATCCTACCCTGAAGACTCCATCCTCATGACCTCAGCATCCACAAAGCCCAGTCTGATAACATCACCTTGGATATTAGACTTTCGGTATGAATTTCAGGAGGCCATAAACATTCAGACCTACCAACCGAATCTTCTTCTGTCCCCAAGCTGGGGTTACCAAAGTATTACTGCTGTCTCCAGCTGGAAGTGTTAGGAATGTACAGTGAAGTGACTTCACTGTTACTGAGGTAGGTAACCTCAGATTCTTCTGGTGGATAGGACATTTGACCTTCACAATTCACAGTTGACCTTCACAAAACATAGGCTTTGAGAAGGGGGTTCTATTAAGGCTAGAATCTCAATTCCCCACACTCCTTCCTAAATCAGCAGAGTTTTAAGATATTTTCTTTATTGGCTTTTTAATATTAAATTTAGAAATAATTGTTGAAAGAATTCCATTTCTCTAAGCTGGAAAGTCTGAAAACTGTTCCAGCACATCTTGGTTTTCCTCCTGGTTTCATGGCCATTGAGGTAGTTTTGTTGCTAGACATTCTTACCATACAAATTCCCAAGTATCAGGGTGCCCCAGGGCTCAGTTCTTGGTTCACTTTTCCCTGCATTCCTTTGTTAAGTGTCAAGTTCCTTGATATTAGAAAATCTCTATATCCTGGACACTCACACATATGTTTCCGGTCCTAATGGCACCTCTGAACCTGAAACTCTTTTATCTGTAAACACGTGGAGCTTTCCACTGGCCTGCACCTCACATGTCTGAAACTGGACTTGTGAGTCAACCATCCGTTCCTCATTCTTGATTTTTCTTCATATCACACCATCCCTCAGCATACGCTGTACCTCCAGGCTGTCCTGCCTCTCACCACCTTCGTAGCTCTCCCCTTGCCTCTGGGGAACCCCCCCCCCCCAAGGGGAAGGTCTTGATAGCCTTGTAATCTCTCCCTTTGTTTCCCAAGTTTGTGTGGTAGTTTGAATATAAATACACATCCCCCTAAGGATAATTAAAAACACTAAGGTATTTTTTTAATATACTAAGGTATTTTTAATTAATATTATACTAAGGTTTTTTTTTCCTTTATTGTCCATATTTAGATACATTGAATGGGCCAATAATGAGTCGATATCCCCATTTCCCCAATTTCCCTCTTCCCTATCCCCAATCGGCTGGATAACCTTCTTTGTGCGCAGTCTGGATCAGTCCATGGGGTAGGGGGTTATGGATAGTTTAGGGGTCAACTCGGTTTCACCCCCCTTTTTATGTTGTTACTGAGGGGGGCCATGTCTCTTACAGTCTCCACCCCCTCTTCTGCTCAGTTCCCTGAGTCATGGTAGGTGAGTATTAAGGCTGCTTTTTTGTTGAGTTCTTAGGAGGGGGTCTCTGTACTTCTGGTCGTGTTAAAAATTGTTGGTGTCTGTCTGGTTTATCCTGTGTTGACTGACTGGCTGTCCTTGTGGGTCTCTTGCTTATCCCACCACTCACTGCAGGATTCTATCTGGGTCCTTCATGGTAGGTCTGGTGTGGCTCATCTCTTACCAGGATGTCAGCTATCGACCTGAGGTTTGTTGGTAGGGTTGGAAGAGTCACAGCTTTCTCTCTGCATTCTGAAAGATACAAGCAGAACCACCATTGGAGAGTGAGATCAGTATAGGTTAACTTAGATACACATTTCTGAGTTGGCTAGATACTGTTGTTAATAGCTCTATGTAAATCACTCATATAGTACATTTCTCTTTGGGGGCCTAAGATTCTGGTTCCTGGTGTATTTTGTCCTGAGTTCCCAGTTCCAGTTAAGGGCTCCCCTTCACTGAGTGGATTATTTGGCCGAATTAAAAGCTGTTGAATGCCTCCCCCAGGCTTTGGCTCCTCCATTGCACAAGTGCTCGTCTCATGGTTCACTGTTCTCTCCTAGTAGGCCGAGTGTTCAGCCTGCTCCTGGTGGCAGACTTCGATTCATGCCATATACTTAATTAATATTAAATTTCCTACTTAAGTCTCCAGCACGCAGGCCCTGCTGGACAAGGCATGTCACTGGGGACAGATCTTTGGTCCAGCCCTACTAAGTGTGTACTAAGTTAAGCTCTAACTGTCAGATATTGACTTTCTCTCTCTGCTATGATTGTATGAAAGTGAGCCAACTTCTTCCATCATGATGAAGCTTCCCCTGGAATCTATAAACCTGAAATAAACCCTTTCATTCCATAAACTGCTTTTGGACAGATGTTTGTCTCAACAATGGGAAGGTAGTTGGAACACTCTCTCTTTGATCTACATTGAACATCCAGAGAAATCATTGCAAGCCTTAAACCCAATCAAGCAATTTTCCTTTACAAAGTCCTTGAATGACTTCTCTTCACACATACACAGTAAATAAAACCCCTCAAATCCTCACTGTGGGTTATGAGGCCACAGACAATGCGGCCCCACTCCTCTGATGAGTCCTTCTGCCGCCATTCTCCCATAGCCTCTCTGGCCTCCCTACGTCCTTGTGCTTCTCACCAAGATCTTTGCACCTGCTTTTCCTCCCTAGTCGGCACAGCTGTATCACCCTCTGCCTCAGTTCAGGTTTCTGCTCACATATCAACACCTCAGAGAGGCCTTTCCAGGTGCTCATCTGAAACAGCAAGCCCTGCACTATCACTGTTTCCCTCACATTGACGCATTTCTCTTAACGCTATTAGATGATGTTGTCATCAACTTCTCATTGCTGCACACAGAACTCAACCAAAAACAGCTTGTGGAGGAAAGGGTTTATTTGGGCTTAGAGACTTGAATGGAAGCTCCATGATGGCAGGGAAAATACTGGCATGAGCAGAGACTGGACATCACTTCCTGGCCAAAATCAGGTGGACAACAGCATCAGGATAGTGTGCCAAACACTGGCAAGGGGAAGCTGGCTATAACACCCACAAGCCTTTTCCCGGAAACATACCTCCAACAAGGTTCCATTGCAAAATTGCCATCAGCTGAGAATCAAGCATTCAGAACACGTAAGTTTATGGGGGACACCTGAGTCAAACCACCATGCGTGCTAGTGTAGGTTATGCTCTGTCTATTCATTATTTATCTATCCCACTAAAATATATACTCCATGAGGACAGAGCATTTTTATCCCATAAACCCACACTGGTCATGTGGTAAGTAGTTAATAATTTCATATGGTAAGTGGTTAATAATTTTTAAATAAATTAATTCTCTCATTTTTCAGAGAAGAAACCAAGACCCAGATGATTGAAGCACTGGGAGGCATAAAACTAATGCAGTTACCCAAGATAAATGAAATAAAATATTCAGCATTTCTCCTTTTGCCTGAGTATTTTGGAGACTACCATGTCTGGAAGCAAGATGCCCAGAACTGGGCTGAAGAGATGGCTAAACGGTTAAGGCACTTGCCTCCAGTGCCTAAGGCCCCGGGGTTCAGTTCTCCAGGATCCACATAAGCCAGACCCACAAGGTGGTGGCCCTGGTGTGCTCTCTCTCTCTCTCTCTCTCTCTCTCTCTCTCTCTCTCTCTCTCTCTCTCTCTCTCTGCTTGAAAATGAATAAATAAAAAATAAAAAAAAAAGATGCCCAGAACTTTTTATAGAACTGCTGTCTTAACTAGCAACAAGTGATCGGGTAGTTAAGAAAACATTCAAGCACAAATGAAACAATTTGACATTCGAATAGGACTGTGGTGAAGCAGGAATCAGTAGCAGTACTTCAGAGATAACAGGCCCATCTCTAAGGGACTTTACCTCCATTGTGCAAATCTGAGAGAGACTGCCTGGAAGAAGAGAAGCTAGTCCAACATTCTCTGTGAGAAAAAAAAAAAAAAAAAAGCATGTTGCTGCCCAAACCAGTCACCAGCCAACCTGGTTCTGGGAAGAAACAAATAGCCAAGGGTTAGATGTTGAGCCCAAAACATTGGTATGTCTAATTTACCTCCCATCCTGTCTGTAGCATTAGGCCATGACTTATTTAAATGTATCATGATGTGATTTATGGAAAAAATCACAGTAGGTAGAGGAAAATTATACTACAAATTAAATGAGGTGACTGTCCTAATTTCTGGACCATTAAAAGTATTTGAGGGCTGGAGAGATGGCTCAGCGGTTAAGGCACTTGCCTCCAGTGCCTAAGGCCCCTGGTTCAATTCCCCAGGACCCACATAAGCCAGACCCATAAGGTGGTGGCCCTGGTGCACTCTCTCTCTCTCTCTCTCTCTCTCTCTCTCTCTCTCTCTCTCTCTCTCACTCTCTCTCTCTGCTTGAAAAATGAATAAATAAAATATTTTTTTAAAAATATTTGAGTCTACCCTTCAACCTATGTACCTTCACTCCGGTGAAAATGGTAAGAATTCCCAATGCTAAGTCATGCGCTGTCTCTGCTAAATCTCTGATGAGTCTGTTGAATTGGGTTCATTAATTTCTTTGGCCTTTAGCACAGGCTTGCCTGCCAGGCTCTCTTCCCAACACACACGTCCTTACTTCTATAAACATGAAGGTGCTTGTTTAGAAGAGTGTTTCTTCCTTTGGTTCCAGTCAGAGATGACAGAAGTCACAGGCTTCTTGTAAACACTATGCATGGCAGTGGGAGTCCACACCAACCAACCCTGAATCAGAATGAACGCTCTCCCCAACATGGCAACTGAACTCCTAGGAGGGAAAGCAATCTTTTTCCTGCAGCTTTGGTATTAGCAAAGCCTCCTCTGTCCTGGGAAAGGAGTGCTGAGAAACTCAGTAGACCACTGGACTGACTCTTAAAATTGGATTCGCAGGTGCTTTTGCAATAAGACAACAGTGTAAAGGAAAAGCCTGACGGGGTCATCAAACTCTCTCTTGTCACTGGTTTCCTGTGTGTTATTTCTTTCTGAGTTCAATTCAATAGCCATCTCCTGTAAGCAATCTTCTTCCTTGATTGCAAACTCCGTGGAAATCTAGTTCCCTTGAGCCTAGCACGGGCATCCAGGAGTGCTGCATTTCAGAGAGCACAGGATTCAGCTCCAGAATGACAAAGAGGGCTTAATTGTTTGACCTTCTTTTGGAATATTATGTTCTGAGGAGTGTTCCTTTCCAAATGTATCCACTCTAGCATTTTTGAACCTCATATGGAGTGTAGCGTTCTGCCTATGATTACTGTGTGTTGGGATTCCCGAGGCGTGTGGCTCTGACCTTGCCTAAGTGCTGGGGTTCCAAACTGTGATCTGAGGGCTTGCACAACAAGTACTTTCAATCACTGAGCCATCCTTATAGCCCCAGCCTAGCTTTCTCGAAAGCCAGATTGGAGTTTACAGCGTGGGGGCACCGCTACTCATGCTCTTGACTGAAGAACGGTCCTCCTCTATTGCAGGAAGGTTGTCCTCTTCAACAGCGTGCATAGCTTTGGGGGAGACACATGGAATAGTGAGGCAGGAGGAGGACACTCACCTGGCTGGCCAGATCATCTGTGTCAACCCCGATGACCAATGGGGTGACAGATGTCAGGGCCAGATAGCCCTGACATCCCCTAACATAGGACCTTGTATAGAGAATAGAGTAGAAACAGTGGTTCTAGACCACAGCTGCTCATTGAAATCATCTTGGAAACTTGAAGGTGTATCTCTAGGGATGGTACATTAATCAGGCAAAGGGTGAAGATCAAACAGAAAGATTGTTTTTAAGTGCCAGACACTTCCTGTTAGCAGCCAGGTTGAAACTTCTTGGTTTGAACAAATTTGAAACATGTTCCATCATCCACTAATTGCATTATCCTGACCAAATTTCTCATATCTTAACAGGAAGACTAACCATGCTTCCATGAATTGTTCTGTGATTGGGGGTCACATCTTCCTTGTTTGTAACCTCATCACCATCTAAAACTTTCTGTGTAACTTCTACCCTTACCCAAGGCTTGAATTTCACTTTTACAAAATGGGAATTTTGGTTTTTAGCAGGTAGGGTAGGTGTGCTGATTAGACAAGACAATGTGTACAATTCAGGCAGTCTTATGATTGATGGACATGAGTTAAGTGGGCTGTAGGTACTTTGTGTACTTATAGCAAAAGATGTTGCCCAGGGTGTACTATAGATAAATTCCATTTTTCCCTCTCTATCTCCTCCATCTCTAGCCCAATATCTACTCTGGGAAGTTTGGTCTTTGGTACTTATTAACCAAATTTCCCTGAAGGAGACCAACGTACCCAAGTGTAATCTTTAAGTTCTGTCTCTTTCTAAAAGACTGAACTGAAGAGGGCATGGTGTGTAGAACTGCGTGGAAATTAATGTGAAGACATAGTTTAACTCTGGCTTTGGTAGATAAAGCATTCAAGCACTGGGCTCTACAGGTGCCTCATCTGTGTTCAGACACATTTATAGAACCTTGTTCCTCTAAGACTGGTCCTCATACAAACAATGACAATATCTCCAGAGCCTTAGAGAAAAGCATTGGACTTTATTCCAGACCTACGAAAACTGAATGTGTATTCAGGTAAGATGCCTAAGTGATCTGGATGCCCCTGAAGACTCTTTGGGAATGATAAGGTAGCATGCAGCTAGACCTCCTAGGTCTGGGTATCCCTTGCTCATTTCCATCCCTCCCACCTGCAGCTCTCTCCCAAATCAGTTTCCACATTGTTCACATCACCAGGCCCAGGTCTGAGTTGGAGGCAACGTTAATCCCACATTGTGCATGAGGTCAGTTTAGTATGAAGATACAGATGGCTTGTCATGTCACAATCTGTGCCTTGGACTCTTCATATGATTTCTAGTTCTGACCTTGACCTTCTGGCCTTTGGACTCATTGACTCTCCCCTGTCAGGACCCCTTCTCCTCTCAATTTTCCTCTTCTCACAATCTTGGAAAGCAGTTCTGTTCATGGGAAGAAGACAGGCAGTAGGAAGTAGTAGGAAGCCAGGCTAGCAAGAAGGAATCAAGAGCCTTTGGAGGCACTTTGACATTTTCAAGAACAGTCCTAACTTCTTCAGTCTGGCTTCTCAGTGATTCTGGGCTGTCTGGAGTAACTTTTATTATAGGAGGCAGAGGAAGTGTCTATAGTCACACTGGAGATTGCTCTTAATTTGGTAAAGGTAACCCTTCAAAAGGCTCTCACCCTGCCAGCGTTCTCTTGAGAATAGAATGACCTCAGGTTCTTCCCAGGGGGCATTATCATCTTGACGAATTGCTCAATTGAAAGAGATTCTGTGCTATGCAGACCACAATTATGTTGGTCAATGGCCCTTGGGGAAAGCTGCATTGGACAGAGGCATCAAATAGGGTACTCACTGCTCAGCAGTAGCTAAAGAAAACCCCTAGTCTGCCCAAGCTTGCTGTTTTCATGCTGGCATGGTGTTGTAGTCGGCCCACAGGTCGCTGGGATGAATCTTCAAACCAGGAACAATTTGGGGGAGGAAAGTATTTATTGAAACTACAGATTGAGGGGAAGTTCTGTAACAGCGAAAGAGCCTGGCCCTCTTTCACAGGTCTGAGCAGAGAGAAAAAAACCCATCACCTACACCACACACACACAACAGTAAACAGGTAGGAGGGCCAAGGAGAGAATTTCTTCCCCTTTGTATAGCCTTAGGGTGGGCTCTTACAACCCTTTCCCAGACTTAATGGCTTCCCGAGTCTCTGGAATTTCCTTCCTTCACTGCTCACACAGGAAAGGATGTTTACTTTTGGCTTCTTTGAGCTTCCTTACATCTTGCCCCCTACTGAAAGGCTGCCTTCCTGTAAACATCTTCAGAGACCCACCCAAGATAATTAAAAAGATCAAGTTGACAACAAAACCTAACCATCACACATGTTATTTGGATTTGAGTGCACCTTGTTGGGCATCTGTATATATATATATATATATATATATATATATATATATATATTCCAGTCATAAGGAAAGCAAACTGACTTAACTAATTATTAATTTCAGCTCATAATGGCAACTTCACCGCTTTTTATTTTACTGTAAGATGTCTGTGTATTATTTGCTAGTGTCAGCTTTCACCACCCACATACCTTCCGCACATTTAGAAAAAGGTGTCACTATTTCTAACGTGTGCCCAGGTGATATGTTGCCTCCACAATTTTTCATATGGAGGCACACATTGATTGTATGTAAGAAAACTCATTAAGAGTTTGGTGTTTGTTTTAGAACCTACTAAACCAATTTGGAGCTGAGAATAGAGGCTATTAGTTGGTTATATTCTATTAACATATAATTTTACATTGATATATTTTGGATTTGAAGTAATATTTTGTGATACCCAAAACCTATGTAAGAATGTATTTGTGGGCTGGATATGTAGCTCAATGGTAGAGTGCTTCTCTAGTGTATTAGGGTTCTCTAGAGGAAACAGAGTTGATAGAACAGACTGTAGTAAAAGTGGAATTTATTGGGGTAGCTTATGACAGTCCAACAATAGCAGTCTGTAGGCCCACAGGTGAAGGAACCAGTAGCTGTTCAGTCCACATGGCTGGATGCCTCAGCAGTCCAATCCAGCCCAGAAGGCCTGATGGCTTCCTGGGGAGCGGCTGCTCTTCAGTCCATGATGGGAGGCCAAGGAAACTGGGTTGCAATGTCCAGGAAGGGTAGTAGAGCAGGATGTGAGAGCAAGTCATGAACCAGCACCAGCAGGGGGTGGGGGGAAAAGAGAGGTTCCCTTCTGTAAGGCCCACTCACTTGGGGGAAGGGCTCACTCTAGAGGAGGGACCTCCTCTTTTTGTCAATCTTGTCAATTTTGTCAATCCTTTCTGCAGACAAACTCAGAGACTCACCCAAGATTACTGTAGATTATTAAACAGGTCAAGTTGACAATAAACTTAACCATCACACCTAGTATGTGCAAAGCTCTGGGTTCAATCTCCAGCATGGCACAGCAAGGGAAGTTGGAGGATGGGAAGGATGGGGGGAGGAAGAAAAGGAGGAAGGGGAGGAAGGGAGGATGGGGAAAAAGGGGAGGAGGAAAGAAGTTGGCTAGAACAAATAATAGTCAATGAGACTGGCAGGTTCAAGAAGAGGTAGTCTATGGCCAGTCACCTTTCTAAGTTCCACCAATGTAGGGGTTGGCTTGACCCATTCTGTTGATGAATTGATGATGTTAATGACTCCCATCCTAATCACACTGCCCTTCTCTGCAGTAATATTCACCTAATCACCAGTCGGACAAATCCTTCTTCATCCAACTTTTAATACATTATTTTTTAAACTACCAATCATAATCTTTTGTTGTGTCATGAAAATATTTTAGTGAGCTTCAAAAAATAGATCAGAATTCATTGTGGGAAGAAAGGATAAATATTGTAAAAATTTTATTTCAGGCATATGTGTGTATAAGTAATTTTGTGGTAATGAAGATTGTATTGCTTATTGTGGGCTGTAGCAAAATCCATGAATGGACATAATATGAATTCCTTTCTGAGATGATCCCATAATCAAGAGTTCTAAGATCTCTATTTTTTAGAATCTAGAATCTTTAGGGTACTGTCAAGTTAATGTCCATTGCCGGGACCAAGGGTTGCGTGTGAATCCCATAGTTAACAGAACCGAGAATAATCTGTTATCTAAGCACACAGTTCTCAAAGTGGACTCATGACCCTTAGCATACTTCAGAACTTGTTCACCCCAGACCTGCTGAATTCTAATTAGGGGTAGAATCCAAAATTCTGTGGTTTGAGTAACCTGCCTGGTGATTCTGATGCATGTTAATATTTGAGAACCACTGGATTTTCACTACATACAAACTAAGCCTTAGTCTGGACTTCACTTCTGCTTATTAAAATGGGGCTTTATCCATCCAAAAAATCTCACCCCTATTGTCTTTGTAGGCCCTCAGGCATCTCTTCACATGACTGTGTTTACTCATTGTCAAGTGAAATCAGGGCTTTATCACCTTCTGCCCCCAGCTCTCTTTCCTGGGTTCCACTGGGGGACACTGGCCTCTGAGCTTGCCTTTGTTTAGACTTGCAGTCCTGTGGAACCCTGAAGATTCCAAGGGGAAAGGAATACAGTACAGGGCCTGAAGATACTTACTTATGTGGGACTTTATAATTTACCAGTGTTAGGAGATCATTGCAATCCATTTAAGTTATCAAATTGTTTTTATACCCATTCTGCACATCAGAGATTCTTGTGATTTTCAAGTCTATTTTTATGCACTTTCCAAATCGTAACCAGATATAGCTCATTTAAATACTTCAATTCTCTTAAGAGAACTAAATAAGATAGCTTAGATAATGTGATAAATAAGCATATGGCACAAAGTAAGCAGCGGAGTTTTCTCTGACAAGATAAAGACCCTAGGCTGTTAGTTTAGTAAGACTCAAGAATCTTCCAAAAACATCAATGTCTGATGTCACGAGTCCTAGTTTAAAGGTTCTAGACACGCTTTCTTATGGAGGAACTGAGAAGTTTCTAGTGTTTGAGTGGCACATGTGTTCCTTGATGACTCAAAGGGAAGGGCATAGAAAGAATCCTGGACCATTTAAATTAAACTAGAGATTTTTCCATTGCACCCTATAAATACCACATGCCTGTACCCATACTACACCCTCTTCTCTCTCTCCTTCTCTCCCTCCCTCTTCAAGACAAGTATCTTGCTTCCATGAAATTTTCCTGCCCTGCATCATAGCTTGATTCTATTTGGAGGTGATGTGGTCATGTCATTTCCATGATATCTACCTGTAGCCAAAATAAAAAAGTATAGTTAGCAAAAAATCTAAAAGAAGAAACTATTTGAATAAGAAAACATTAAAAGTTATGTAAAAAGAATGACTTATCCAGGTGATGTTACAAGATAGTTTTTTTAGCTTTAAAAGAATAGATATTTCTCTCTATATAAATTATTCTGTAACCTGCACAGAGAGAAAATTTCCCAAATTCCTTTAAAAAGTTAACATATTCTAGAAAACAGAGCAAGACAAAACAAAGGCAACAAAATATAATGTACCAATTATTCTTATGATGATTGTTAGCAAATAAAATCCACAAGTTTATTAAAATGACGTTATGGGACAATGAGCAAATTAACTGAAGGGTAGTTTTTACTGTACAGATTTGTGTTGTTTTGAGTGTATGTCTTCATAGAGGTGAAAGCCAGAAAACAACATCACCTTTTGTGAGACAGGATTTTTCACTGGCCGCATTTGTCTAGACATGCAGGCCAGTAAGCCCCAAGGATCCACCTGTCTCCACTAGCTCATTTTGATGTGGGTTTTGGGGGATGAAACTGGGGTTCTCATGTTTCCAAGGCAAGCATTTTACTGACTGAACAATCTCCCCTGCTCAAATTGATTGATTTTCATATAATGGAGTTTGTATAGTGAAGATAGGATAAAGAAAGAAATTTGACCTGAGCCCATTATAAAAGTCGTTTGATATGCTATTGAATTTGGTTTGCTAGTACTTTGTTGAAGATTTTTGTATCAATATTTATTGGAAAGATAACTAGAGAGAGAGAGAGAGAGAGAGAGAGAGAACCCCACCAGCACCAGGAACAGCCAGAGCACTTATAACTGACTATAACTGGCTATGAACACACCTTAATTTGGGCTAAAGATATGCCCCCCCAGTGACACACCCTCAAGCAGACTGCTGGAGACATAATTTCAAGTTTAATCAAAGATACCTCAAGTAGTGGGGAATCCACTGCATCTTGCAGCTGTAGCCATGATTCTCAAGACTTTGTTTGGGTAGGGCTTCCACCAGCCCGGCCAGGCTTTGCCTCCATCAGCATCAACAGATTTACTGGGGAAGGAATTCCAAATAGAAAAAAAATTCAGAAGAAGGGTGCATGAGGAGAGCAATGGAGATGATACGGGTTGCTGCTAATTAATAGTAAGCAACGCGGGGGG